>JAWIIG010000168.1:0-51264 GCA_033557465.1 Ichthyophis bannanicus
CCCTTCTCTCTGACCCCACTCTCTCTCTAGCCAAGGTTTATATCCCTGCTTCCAAGGCAGTGTCTCTCCCTCTGTGGGGACAGGTGCTTGCAATTGGTTCTAAGCCTGAAAACTACGTCAACAGAGCTTGGGTGTGGCAGCCTAGGTTCGTTTTCTCTGTGCTTGCTTTCTCTAGGCAAAAGATGAAACCTCGGGGCCACTGCAGGGATATCACTTTTCTTCAGGTAAAATCATTAGTTCTCACATAGTTACATAGGCTCACTACAGGCTTCTTTCTAACATTCACGATAACCAGATTTAATATGAATAAAATACAGTCTCTAAAATGCTTGTATTCAAATGCTAGAAAGAAGTCTAAAACAATCAGATGGGCGAATTAGAATATATAGCACTAAATGAAAAGTTAGATATGATTGGTATCTTAGAGGACACGGGTGTGGAAGGAAGACAACCAGTGGGATACTGTGATACCTGGGTACAAAACTATATCATAATGATAGAACACTGATCAATTGGGTGGAGGGGTTCCGCTTTAGGTTAGAGAGGGCAGTGTAGTCACAAAGGATTACAAATTCTACAGGAAACAAAAAAAAGACCAAAATTCACTGTAGAATGTCTATGGATTGAAATTCCATGTAAAAAGTGGAAGGCCTATGGCAAGTGGGGGCGTACTATGGACCGCCTGGCCAGAATGAAAAAATGGATGATGGAAATGCGTTTAAAGAAATCAGGGAAGCTCAACAAAAGTTACAGACAGTAAAAATAATGGGTGGCTTTCCATTAACCCCGGTATTGACTAGGTCCAGTGGACACAGCAGGGACATGCTATGGAGATAAAGTTCTAGATGAAATAAGATGATTGCCTATCGTGGAGCAGCTGGTCTCATAACACTGACCAGCGGGGAAGCCACTTTGTGACTTAGTCCTTAGTGGAACACCTAGATCTGGTGCAAAAGATAAGGGTGTTGGGGCCACTTGGCAAAGTATCATAGCATGATCACATTTACATAGGAACATAGAAACAGAAATATGATGACAGGAAAAAGACCACATGGGCCTAAGTCTAGTCTGTTCCTTCCATATCAACAACTAACACAGTCCCCTTGTTTTACCTTTAGAGATCCTCTGTGTTTGTCACCATGCTTATTAGATATTCAGTTACTGTCCTCATCTCTACCACCTCCACTGGAAGACTATTCCACGGATCCCACTACGTTTCTTTTTCTTAAAGAAATATTTCCGCATGACCACTCCTGAATCTATATCCCTTCGAGACACCTCATCCCATGTCCCCTCGTAGGCAGAACTTGCTTTCATTGAAAGAGGCTCTCTCCCTGAACATTTTATGCCACGGAAGGAATTTAAACATCTCAATCATATCACCTCTATCCCGCCTTTCCTCTTAAGGTGTAACAAGATTAAGATCCTTTAAGTCTGTTCCCTCATATGCTTGTATAATGCAAAACCACACTAAATCATTTTAGTAGCCACCCTCTGACCACCAAACTCCCATCCTGTTCACATTCTTTTGAATGTAGCGGTCTCCAGAGCAACCTAGGCGTGCTGCCCCATTCCCGAAAGAAAGTCTACTTAAACACCTTTCCAATTCCGCATAATATTCCAGACGGGAGAGAGAGAAATGTCGGAACGCATTCCCCAGCACGTAGTTAATTTTAGGCACCAACGCCATCTTTATTGTCTCTAACGTACCCCAACAAGTCACCCAAAGAGGGGACCATGCCAAACATGAGGCTACCGTACCACTTGCAAAACGATCCGCTACATTTTTGCTGAATGGCTCGCTCCCTGGGAAACCCATACTTAACCCCTAAGGTATTTTATTACCCATTTCCCCCATCGAAACAGGCGAAAACCGCCATGGATTCTGCTGTTACCAAAATTATTCATAGAAGGAAGGCAACTGCTTTGGACCAATTAATTTTTATATCCAGATAGACTCGATATATTGACCAATCACATTTAATAATCTCAGGGATATCTGAGGGCTTGCATAAAAAGCCAAAAGATTCATCCGCGATATGCGGAAAGTTTCAACCCCTGGTATCCCCCTACAGCAAACCCACTTATTGTGACACTTTGCCTTACGGCAATAGGCCTAGTGTCTCCAATGCCAAGTTTGAAAAGTACTGGAGAGTATAGGGGGCAGCCCTGACGCGTACCCTGATTGTAGCGACCAAAAAGGGAGATGAAAAGAGTTCCATTTTGCGCATATCTGAGCAAACGGGTTCTCATAGATCACACTCGAATCATATTGATCAAAATGTGCTGAACCCAACCCAAACCTCTCCAAGAGCTCTAAACAGGAAGACAGGCCATTCCAACCTATCAAACCGCTTTTTTCAGGCGTCAAGGGAAATACCCACAATGGCCCCCCCCCAACAAAGGAAAGCCCCTGTCCAGCAAAAAATTACAAACAGCAACGCAACGGCATTATCCGTCATCGCCCTCACCAGGTACAAACCCGCATTGATCAGGATGGATTTATATCCCCTATAATTGCTGCTTAATCTGTTTTTGCCAGCAACATGACCTAAATTTGGTCATAGTCTGAATTTAAGTAAAGAGATAGCCTATAATTTCGTCACATTAAGATGGGTCCCTTCCTGGCTTTTTCTAATACTACTATTGTCGCCCTCTGCAAAATTACCTGTGTTAGCCAAAGGCTTCCACAGGCTCCTCGAAATAGATCATCAATAAGGTAATTAAATCATCCTTAAAAACCTTATAAAATTCCTATGGGTAGGCCATCAGGCCCTACTGCTTTCCCTGAAGACATGGATTGAATTGCCCTACCTAACCATCACTTTGTAAGCGCCTTCTGAGACACTCTGCCGCCTGGAAAGACCGCCTATTCTGGGATAGTCAAGGTTTCTTGCAAAAAAAAACGCGTCAATTAGGAGCTGCACTAGTTCTGACATTCCGCCAGACTACAAGTTCTGGTAAAATTCGGAGAACACTTCCAGTATCTGCTGAGTGCTAGTAAGAATTCCCTCGGTTTTTATCAACTATAGCAGCTATTCTATTTTTCTCTCGCTCCCCCTTCAACACATTAGCCAGCAAACTTAGCACCCTTTGTTATGTTCAACATAGTACTTCAGATGCTGCCGAGAAGAACAGCATTACCTGCCTCTACTTCAGAACTTAAAATTACATTGTACTGATACCTTAATTCGCTGTAAACGTACATCTTATCTCTGGAGCTGCAGTCTTGAACACTAATTTCTATCCTGCCGTAATTCCGTGCTGATCTAGGCCTGCCAAGCCTTGCCTTGCGCCTCCTACTCTCCCTGAATATAAAAAAAAACTAGTAACTATTGCTCTCAACGAGGCCTTAAAAGCCTCCCACCAGGCCCAACAGGAGGTATCCTCCAGGTCTATTTATCTCAAAATAACCCTTGTATAGTAGATCTGACTTCCTCTTGAAAAGAGAGATCAGCCAAAAGGGACCTATTGAAAGACCAAGAACGTTGCTGATACTCTCTCCCACAACCACTCTAATTTTAAGACAATAGCCGCCTGATCCGACACGAGTGCTCAGAATTTGAGCCTCTTGGTATCCCAGGAATCAAACCGTTTTGAAACCAAGAAATAGTTCATCCTCCTAGAGTTAGGGCTGATGGGGAGGAGAGTAGAAAGAAAAACCTCTCTATCACACACACAGATGTAGAAGCCTCCACACATCCACCAGTCCCACAGAGTCCATACAGGATTTCAAGGCTACTCTCGCCCTAGAGCCCCTTTGTCCATCTTGGCCCGTACTCCGGTCAATTAGTGGGGATACAAAACTAGTAAAAAACTTGGGATCATCACTATTGGGGCCATAAACATTCACAATTGTGAGCTTAGCTTCCCCAAATCTGGATGAGAAGAGCACACCCAATCTCCCCTCAGTGTCACTGCTCGAACTAACAACCGTACAGCCCAAATGCCCTTACACGCCAGAATGGCTACACCATTCTTCTTATTAAGGGCAGGAGACTGACCAATCAAAACGAAAAAATGCCTTTCCCCCCAATCTTAACGGTTTCCTTCAAGTTTAAATGAGTTCTCCTGCCCAACAAAATCAAATCAGCATGCTGTTTCTTACAATACACAATGATCTTCTTACTCGTTCATAGGGTTTTTTAATTCCCTTAACCTTCAGCGATATTTATTCGTAGCCCCCTACTCATCCTCCCTTCCAAAGCCTAGCATTGCAAAATAACCCATCAGTGACCATCCTATCAATCATTACCCAGCCCTTCCAAAGCCCCCCAGTGAGCAAACAAAACCCCTCCCTAAAAACAAAAAAAAAGACCTATTGGTGTGAGACATCTCTTACCGACTCACCATTGGCCTATCAGGCCCCCCCACAATACAAAAGAAAGAATTTCCCAAATCCCCCAGCCACCCAGTTGCACCTTTAAAAATAGAAACACACCCCTTAACCACCAGACTTAAACCATGACACTAAAACCATCCAAATCCATAGCATAGCCCCCCAATCTCCCACCACCCCAACCAGCACTCACACCACAAAATCCAAAAGACAAAAACACCCCCCTCACCATAGGGTCCAGCAACAAGCATACCATCCCAACATACAGTCTAAACCCCCATCACATTATCCAGCTGCGAAACGCAGTCGAAGAAGGCCAATCGCCCCCCTCAACCAACCACCCTAATTGTACACAGTCCCCAGCCTTCATTGCATTTGAAAGCACTTACTGATCTTCAATAAACGTTTTCCCAAAGAGGCTGGATCCTCGGAAGGTTCTAGTTCGTGTATCCAAAGTCACTCTTAGCTGAGCTGGGTTAGAATGAGAACATAGCGAGCTTGAATGCGTTGCAAACCGCAGCCTAAGAGCCAAAATTGCTTTCCTCTTAATCCAACCATGAAATTGCTAAATGGTCCCCGGGTTTGGGGTTTAGAACGAAACTCTATGTTCGTCATATTGCAGATGGTTCGCAGTGGCTCTAGCAGCCTGCATGATTTGTATCACCTGCTGATGCTTATTAACACACAGCAAAATCAAAGCGCCTGGGGGACTTAGACCGTGCACTTAACACCGCAGGAGGAAAACCGATGTGCCCTTTCAATTTCAAATGGTCGGGTCAAGTCCAGCAACTCTCCAAAAAAGCAATCGGATTCCTTCACTCCGCTCCTTCCGGAATAACCATGATCCTTTAGTTATTCAGTTCTTGCTCTGTTATTCATATCTTCCAGGCTACGTTCCAGTAACTCTGCCCTCTTTACCCACTTTAGCCATCTGCGCAATGCGCCCTCACCTTGGGCCCTCAGTTGTTTTAGCTCCACTTTCTCCACCCCTGGCCAGCTAACCTAGACAGGCTATCTGAAGACTTTAGGTCTTTTTGGTTTCAAGCCTGCAAATCACAGAGATACATCATTTGCATCGACACGAGCACGAAACTGCCCGAGATTTTCCTTTCAACACCTCTCTGAGCTCTTCTTCCGACTCCTGTTGCTGCACCATCTTGTGCGGAGACAGAGGGTCCTGGCTTTTTGAAACCGTTTGCGCACCAGCGATCTGCGGGTTACCAAATTCCAGCGCGTTTTGTTTGCTACCCTGCCATGCTCTACCAACCACACAGTGGGATTGAGGGGATCTCTTACCCGCAGGCGATGGCTGAGGGAAAGATTTTGCCGGGTGGGACCCCCGGGAGGAAGCTCTAAGCGACCATGCAAGACTCCATGGCTTGCTTCCGCCCCAACCAGCGTATACACTGCTTTTTAACCAGATTCATAAATGACCTGGAAATGAAAATATGAGTGTGGAGTTTATTAAATTTTGCCAGATGGACACAAAGCTATTTAAAGTTGTTAAAAACAAAGAGGATTATGGAAAATTGCAGAGAGGATCCTTGATAAATTGGGAAGACTGGGCATCCAAATGGCAGATGAAAATTTAATGGGAACAAGTGCATAAGTTATGCACCTAGGAAAAGAACCACCCAAACTATGGTTACCGATGTAAGGTTCCACATTAGGAACCACCATCCAGTACAAAGATTCGTGTCATTGTGGATAACATGTTAACAAACCCTCCGCCCAGTGTGCTGCAGCGGTGGCCAAGAGAAGCAAATATCCAAACTATGGTTACACGATTGCCATGGTTCCACAATTGGGAACACCACCTATCCAGGAAAAAGATTCAGTGCGTCATAAAACATAAGAAACATAAGATATGCCATACTGGGTCAGACCGAGGTCCATCAAGCCCAGTATCCCTGTTTCCAACAGTGGCCAATCTAGGTCATACGTACCTAGCAGGTAATCCCCAAAAGACACAGGTTCCACAATGCTTGTACTGTGTCAAGCACTGTATTTATCCAGGGTCCCTTTTTAAAATAGTGTTTTAATGGATCTTTCCTCCAGGAACTTGTCCCAAACCTTTTTTTAAACCCAGCTACACTAACAGCCCCTTGTTTTGTTTTAAAAACCATATCCTCCGGTAACAAATTCCAGAGTTTTGATTACACATTGAGTGAAAAAATATTTCTCCTCTTATTGTTTCTTAAATAGTTGACCCTGTAGCTTCATGCATGTCCCCTAGTCTTTCTATATTCTGATAAGCGTACACAAATTGATCCACGTTTACATGCTCCACTCCATTCATTAATTTATAGACCTCTATCATATCCTCCCCTCAGCCGTCTCTTTTCCACGGTTGAAGAGCCCCAACCTTTGTACAGCCTCTCTTCATAGGAAGTAGCCTTCCATCCCCTTCACCACTTTGGTTGGTGGCTCTTCTCGTACTTTTTCTAATAATGCCTATGTCCGTTTAAGATTGACTGGTGACCAGAAACTGCACACAATATTCAAGGTGCGGTCGTACCATGGAACGATACCAGAGGCATTGTAATATCCTTGTGGTTTATTTTCCATCCCTGTCTTGTTATGATACCTAGCATTCTAGTTTGCCTTTCTTGGCTGCCGCTGCACACTGGGCAGAGGGTTTTAACGATGTTATCCACGATTGACTACCTAAATCTTTTTCCTGGGTGGTGGGTTCCCAATGTGGAACCTTGCAGTTGTGTAACTATAGGTGTGGGTTGTTCTTTCCTAGGTGCATAACTTTGCACTTGTTCCACATTAAATTTCATCTGCCATTTGGATGCCCAGTCTTCCAATTATCCCCGATCCTCCTGCAATTTCTATATCCTCTTGGGTATTAACAACTTTAAACAGTTTGTGTATCATCTGCAAATTTGATAACCTCACTCAGTTATTCCCTTTTCCAGGTCATTGTCTGATATATTCCAAAAAAGTAGCGGACCCAGTACAGGAAAAAAAAATCCCTGGGGTACTCCACTATTCACCGTTTTTCCCCATTGGGAATATTGGCCATTTAGCCCTACCTCTGCCTTTCTATCTTTAAAACAGTTCCCGATCCACAATAGGTACAACTGCCGTCCTATCCATGACTTTTTTAGTTTCGCACACAAGTCTCTGATGATGGACCTTCATCAAAAGCTTTCTGAAAGTCCAGATACACTAAATCAACCGACCCACCTTTGTCTACCTGTTTTATGCACACCCTTCAAAAAAAACATATTCAGATTAGTAAAGACAAGATCTTTTTCCGTGTCTAAAGCCATGTTGGCTTGTCCTCACCATTAGGCCATGACTATCTACATGCTGTGTAATTTTGTTCTTTATGATGGTTTCTAACCCATTTTTCCCCGGTACCTGACGTCAGACGTCACCAGTCCTGTAATTTCCCGGTTCCACCCCTGGAACCCTTTTTAAAGATTGGTGTTGGTTACGTTGACGACCCTCCAATCTTCAGGTATTACAGATGATATTTAATGAAAGTTCACAGATTACCAGATAGCAGGTCTGCAATCTCATATTTCAGTTCTTTCAACACTCTTGGATGTCATACCATCCGGTCCAGGTGATTTTGCCTTACTATTCAGTTTAGCAAATAGTTGTAATATATCTTCCCGTGTGGTAGCGATATTTCTCTCAATTCCTCTGCAGTATCACCTTTAAATACCACTTCAGTCTTGGGTAACTTCCCTACATCTTCGACTCAGTAAACAGCACCACGACCGAAGCCCAAAGAATTCATTCAGTCTCTATGCCCCTATTTCGCCACTGCTTGAGCAGCTCTTGTCTGCTCTTACTGCCCATTTTAAAACACCCCCTCTATCATCTAATGGCCCAAGGGACTTCTCGCACAGGCCTTTTGCTTACGAATGTACGCGAAAAAAAGTCTTTAGTTTCTGTGTGGTTGCTTCCGTAGCAAGTTCCTTCTCAAATTCTCATCTCCGCTTTGCGTGCCTTATCAATGCTTTGCATTTAACTTGCCAGTGCTTGTGCTGTTTCCAGTTTTCTTCATTTGACTCTGTTTTCCATTTTCCTGAAGGATGCGTTTTGGGCAGCAACAGCCTCTCTGACCTCACCTTTAAACCATGCTTGGCAGGTTTTTTTTGCGGACTTTCTTCCACTTTTCTTAATGCGTGGAAATACAGCTGGTCTGGGCTTCGAGGATAGTATTTTTTAAACAACACCCAAGCTTGCCTGTAAGTTCTTCACCTTTGCAAACCGCCTCCTTTTAGGTTTTTTTCTTAACTATATTACCTCCATTTTTATCATAGTCTCCCTGTTGAAAGTTTAAAATGGTAGTAAGCGGTGGATTTCTTTACTATCCCTCCTCCACTAATTAAATCAACATGATCATACGCTATGATCACTATTGCCAATGTGGGTCCCAACACCCTTATTTCTTGCACCAATATCTGGCGTTCCCACTAAGGACTAGGTCCAGTATGGCTTCCCCTCTGTGTCGTTTGTTTCATTGAACCAGCTGCTCCAAGAAGCAGTCATTTCTTTCATCTTCATAGAAACTTTATGCTCTCTAGCTTGTCCTGCCTAACACTGACCCAGTCGATAACCAGGGTAATTGAAATCACCCATTCTTACTACTCTGCTGTGACCTTTTGTTAGCTTCCTTGATTTCTCTGAGCATTTCATCACTCCATTTGGTTCATTCTGTCCAGGTGGTCGATAGTACACCCCCCACTTTGCCATCGCCTTCCCCTTTTTACATGGAATTTCAATCCATAGAGATTATAGGAGCAAATTTTATTTCCTGCAAAACTTTAATCCCTTTCTGACATCAATGCCCCTCTTTTAACATAGCGTGGCAACCCCTCCACCAACTTGATCAGTTCTATCATTACGATTATAGTTTGTATCCAGGTATCACAGTGATCCCACTGGTTTATCCTCCTTCCACCATGTCTCTGAGATTGCAATCATATCTAAGCTTCTCATTTAGTGCTATATATTCTAACTCTCCCATCTTATGGGTTAGACTTCTAGCATTTCATACAAGCATTTCTAGAGACTGTATTTTATTAATATTAATTCTGGCTATTGGGAGGCATGGCGTAATTTGGAATCTTTACACTCGCGTCTGCACCTTACTGCAAGGGCATTTTGGGCTACTATACTCTTTTTTGGAACCTCACTGCTGTTTGGTAGTATCCTTCAAGGATACCTTCGTCCGAAGCTCATGCGCTCCTGAGTGACTGGTTCTAGTTTAAAGCTTCTCTATCTCCTTTTTAAAGGTTAATGCCAGCAGTCTTTTCCATGCTGGGGATTAAGGTGAAGACCATTCCCTCGGAAGAGCCCCTTTCCCCAGAATGTTCCCCAGTTCCTAAACAAATCCAAAACCCTCATCCTTGCACCATTGTCTCATCCATGCATTGAGACTCCGGAGCTCTGCCTGTCTTTTGGGCCCTGCACGTGGAACAGAAGCATTTCGGAGAACGCTATCCTGGAAGTTCTGGATTTCAACTTCCTACCTAAAAGCTTAAATATAGCCTCCAGAACTTTCCCTACCACATTTTCCTATGTCATTGGTACCAACATGTACCAAGACAGCAGACTCCTCCCCAGCACTATCTATGATCCTATCTAGGCGGTGCGTGAGGTCCGCTACCTTCGCACCAGGCAGGCATGTTACCAGGCGATCCTCACGTCCACCAGCCATCCAGCTATCTACATTCCTAGTGATTGAATCACCAACTATGACAGCTGTCCTGAATCTCCTCTCATGGGGACATGGCCCTGGAGAAACATCCTCGGTGCGAGAGGGTTTTACATCACCTGGAGGACAGGTCCTAGTTACAGGATCACTTCCTGCCACACCTGGGTGATGCTCTCCTGTCACGTGACCTCTCTCCTCCATGGCAACAGGGATGCTGCCAGACTGGAGGTGGGACTTCAGGTCTATATCCCTGTAGGTCTCGTCCATGTACTTCTCTGTCTTTCTTATGTCTTCCAGGTCTGCTACTCTAGCCTCTAGAGCAGTGTTCCCCAACCCCCGGGCCGCGGACCGGTACCGGTCCGTGGATCAAACGGTACCGGGCCGCCCGAGGAACTTTAAATAATTTCACTGTGGGTCCTCCCACCGCCTCATTGGCCGAAAGGCAAACCCCATGCCATTGGTCGAGGAGGAGGCGCCGCGGGAGGACTGAGGACTTGAGGTCGGAGACGCGGGGACTGAAGAGAAGCTCCCGTGAGGTAAGTGCACAGAGGAAGTGGGTGACAGTGGTGGGTGAAGGGAATCACAGTGATTGAAGCCAACAGCTGAAGAAGTGGGATGCGGCCATTTTGTGGGTGAGTGTGTGGGGCACAGGTGAAGAGGGAGTCCACAAGGTGTAATGCCCACATGAAGTAAGGAGTTACTTAATGGTAAAGGTGGCTCTAGAGTCCACGCTGGCATCTCTGTATTGAAAGAGGCACGATGATCTCTGTATTGAAAGGGGGAACGCTGGCATCTCGGCATTGAAAGGGGGCACAGTCATCTTTTGTGATTTATGTATATTTCACAGTTATTTTATCTGGCGCAACACTATTTTATGTTTTTATTGTTTCCGATTGTGAGGTGTGAGCACAGTTAAGTGTATGCTGCCGGATTTGTGCACTTTATCTGATTTTTTCACTTTATATTAATATTTATATGCTTTTTTGATACACTGGTCATATATTTATAACACTGATCACATTTTTGCGCTGATAGTTTTTGGATTTACATTCGGATTTAGGTAACGTCTGGAGCTGAGCGGTTGCAAGCAGCAGTGGAGTGAAGAGAAGAGAAGGTATCACTCTTCTAGCTCTTCTATCTGTTCACCGGTACTCATGTGTGTACTGACGTGTTATTGTGTCTGCTTTAAACCCACAAATTAGTAAAAATGAGTATGAAACAGACATCGTTAGAAAGTTTTCTTGGGAAGAAAAAAAAGGCCCAGTGAACAGACAGAAGAAGAGCCTTCAACATCAAAGAAATATGCAACCTTTAACAGACAATACCATGAGTCCTATTTGAAATATGGATTTATCGGGACAGGTGATTCCCACGCACCAAAAACCGATCTGCATAGTTTGCAGCGAGAAGCTCTCTAATGAGGCAATGAAACCTTCAAAACTGCTTCGCCACTTGACCGCCAAGCACCCTGGCATAAAAGACAAGCCCCTGGAGTATTTTGAAAGAAAAAAACGGGAGCACGAAGCACAGAAGAAATTTATGAGGGCCACCACATCAATAAAGGAGAATGCACTGAGAACATCATATTTGGTGGCTAACCGCATTGCTAAGGCTAAAAAGCCATTTACTATCGGTGAAGAATTGATCTTGCCCTCCACTAAAGACATTTGCCATGAACTTCTAGGAGAGGCTGCTGTGGAAAAGGTAGCACATGTGCCTTTGTCAGCTAGCACTGTGACTAGGCGCATTGAGGAAATAGCCGGAGACATTGAGGCACAATTGTTGGAGAGGATTAATACATCACCGTGGTATGCACTCCAGGTTGATGAATCTACAGATATCGACAACAAGGCACTACTACTTGTTTATGTGCGATATCTATATCAGGAGGATGTGCATGAGGATTTGTTATGTGCACTATCTTTGCCAACCAACACCACAGGAGCAGAACTGTTTCAAGTCACTGGATGGTTATATATCAGGAAAACTGAAATGGTCCTTTTGTGTCAGCATATGCACAGACGGAGCTGCTGCCATGACCGGACGACTGTCTGGTTTAACTGCTCGGATTAAGGAGGTTGCACCTGAGAGTGAATCTACGCATTGTATCATTCACAGGGAAATGCTGGCAAGTGGAAAAATGTCACCGGAATTTAACAGCGTATTGAGTGATGTCGTTAAAGTTATTAACCACATTAAAGCACACGCACTTACCGCGCGCCTGTTTGAGCAGCTTTGTGAGGAGATGGACGCAGAGTACAGATGCCTTCTCTTATACACAGAAATAAGATGGTTATCCAGAGGAAAATCGCTAACCAGAGTATTCGAATTACGAGAGCCATTGCAAAGATTTCTCTCAGAAAAGAAGTCACCGCTGGCAGCACATTTCAGTGACAAGGTATGGGTCGCAAAACTGGCTTACCTGTGTGACATATTCAGCCTGCTCAATGAACTCAATCTGGGCCTTCAGGGGAAAATGACAACTGTTTTCAAGTTGTCAGACAAAGTAGCTGCATTTAAAGCCAAACTGGAGTTGTGGGGACGGCGCGTGAACAGAGGCATTTTGGACATGTTTCAGACATTAGCGGGGATTTTAGGCGAGACTGAGCTTGAACATTCATTCTGCCGGTTGGTGCCTGTCTTTGCTTTTAAAAGAGTTTGAGCGCTACTTCCCAACCACAAAAGACCCACGAACTGGTAAGGAATGGATCCGCGACCCATTTGCCAACAAATCAGGCGAATCTAGCATGTCTATGCAAGAAGAAGAACAACTGCTGGAGATTGCAAATGACGGTGGCCTTAAAACTACATTCGAGACAAGAACTCTACCGGTGTTCTGGATTAAAGTCATGGCGGAATATCCTGAGATTGCCACCACAGCACTTAAATCCCTATTACCATTTCCGACAACCTATCTGTGTGAAGCGGGGTTTTCTGCAGTGACAGCAACCAAAACAAAACAACGGAATAAACTGGACATAAGCAACACACTTCGGGTGTCATTGTATCCTATTACCCCCAGATGGAACCGTCTCGTTGCAAAGAAACAAGCTCAGGGTTCTCATTGATTTGGAATTCTAGTGAGTTAAATAAAATAAATCACTTTATATTCATTTTTTGGTGTAGCTGTATTTTATTTTGAAGGCATGTTTTATTTGAAATTTCCATGTAGGTGCCACATTATTTATCAAGGTACTCGTTACATTTTTCTTGAAGTTGCGCAACTTGTGGAATTTTTAGAGGGGAAAGGTTAGGACCTGCTGTGTACTTTGATTTATTTCTTATATTATGTTCTATCTCCTCTTTGTTGGGGTTTACCAGGTCTGCTAGGGATGGTAGATATTTTATTGTTTGATATTGTACTCCTCCTAGATGTGAGCTAATACATGTGATTCCTTTAGTTGTTGCTGTAAATGTGTGGGTTGGGTTTTCCCACCCTCTTTGGAATGTTTTATTATAATTGTATGTTTCTTTATAATAAATAAAACTTGAAAAAAAAAATTTAAAATTATTAAATTAAAACAAGCGGGCCACGGAAAAATTATCAAACGTTTACCGGTCCGCGGCGATAAAAAGGTTGGGGAGCACTGCTCTAGAGAACAAACTTGTTCCCTGAGAGCAAAGAGCTCCTTGCACTTAGTGCATACGTAAGACCTCTCACCACTGGGAGAAAATCATAAATGTGACACTCAATGCAAAAGACCGGAAAGCCCCCATCTCGCTGCTGGACTTTTGTCTGCATCTTAATTTAAAGCTTGTGTTTAGGTCTTTTAAATTCTGTATATAATAAGGACTGATGTAGATGCTTATACTAATAAAAGTGTATCTAACACCCCCAATACACCTTGTTCACCTGAAGCTTAATTAATCTCAGGTCCTCGGTGTATGACTGATTTGGATAAGGAGCTGCACCTGAGAGCAGCCCCTTTCCTTCAAGGTAGGTACCTATAAAGCTACAATTACCCCAGGGGTGGGTGGGTGCTGGGGAGGGAGGGAGGGAAATAAGTCCTATTGAAGAGGGCAGTTACAAGGTACCCTGTCCTGAACCCTCAGCAGGGGAGGGGGTACCACACAAAGCCCAGTTAGTTGAGAGAGGCAAGGTAAGTTATACAGCTGAGAAGCTGAAGCAGCACACCAAAAGCGTCATCGTGGATAACTTGTTATAACCCTTGGCCCAGTGTGCAGCGGCGGCCAAGAGAGCAATAGAATGCTAGGTATCAAAAGGAAAGGAATGGAAAATAAAACAAAGGATATTATAATGCCTCTGTATTGTTTCATGGTGCGACCGCACCTTGAATATTGTGTGCAATTCTGGTCGCCATATCTTTAAAAAGATATAGCGTTATTAGAAAAGATACAGAGAAGAGCCACCAAAATGGTAAAGGGGATGGAAGGATACCCCTATGAAGAGAGGCTAAAAAGGTTAGGGCTCTTCAACCTGGAAGAGACGGCTGAGGGGAGATATGATAGAGGTCTATAAATTAATGAATGATGTGGAACGGGTAAACGTAGATCGATTGTATACATCACCAGAATATAAAAAGACTAGGGGACATGCAATGAAGCTACAGGGTAACCTATTTAAGACTAATAAGAGAAAATATTTTTTCACTCAACGTGTAATCAAACTCTGGAATTTGTTACCGGAGGATGTTGTAAAAACTGTTAGTGTAGCTGGGATTAAAAAAAGGTTTGGACAAGTTCCTGGAGGAAAGGTACATAAACCATTATTAAAAGGGACAAGGGATATCACTGCTTGACCCAATACAAGCACTGAGGAACCTGTGTCTTTTGGGGAAACTGCTAGGTACTTATGACCTGGATTGGCCACTGTTGGAAACAGGATACTGGGCTTGATGGACCTTGGTCTGACCCAGTATGGCATATCTTATATTCTTAGGCCAGAGAGTCTGTCAACTGGCGGATCACAGAAACTCTGTCTGGGAGGCGGCCTGTAGCCTGAGGCCACTGGTCCCGGAGACACCACTCCGCTGTCCTCATTTGGAGGCAAGCATCTTGGGTGATGTGGACCATGGAGGCCATGTGCCCTCAGGAGATGCATAAGAAGCTGGGCGGGCACCGAGGGACGGTGCTGTAAGCCCTGAGGTAGAGACCTGAGACGATCGGCTCGGTCCTTGGGCAAGAAGGCCTTCGACTGGAGGGTGTCGATTTTTGCTCCAGTGAACTCCAGGCACTGTTGTCGGGAGCAGGTGAGACATGGGGTAGTTTACAACGAAGTCCAAGTGTTGCAGAATCTGCATGGTGCATGCGGTGGCCTGCTGCTCCTCGGATGCTGTGCCTCCCTTTATGAGCCAGTTGTACAGGTAGGGAAAAATGAAGACTCCCTGGAGCCGGAAGAAGGCAGCCATGACTGCCAGGCATTTTGTGAAGACCCTTGGGGCAGAGGCTAGGCCGAAGGGGAGCACCCTGTATTGAAAGTACTTGCCCCCTACTACGAACCGCAGATACTGCCTGTGGTTGGGGTAGATGAGGACGCGAGTATAAGCATCCTTGAGGTCAAAGGAGGATAGCCAGTCTCCCTGCTGGAGGTATGGCAGCAATGTTCCAAGGAAGAGCATCTTGAACTTCTGCCTCACCAGGAATTTGTTGAAGTTGCACAGGTTGAGGATGGGCCTTAGGCCCCGTGTCCTCTTTGGGATGAGGAAATATCTGGAGTAGAACCCCTTGCCCTTGAGGTGGTGGGGCACAGGTTCCACTGCTTTGTCCTCGAGAAGATCTGCCAACTCCTTCAGAAGAAGGTCCTGGTGGAGGGGAGACCTGAGGTGCTTTCCCGGGAAATATGGAGGAGATATCGGAGTCAGGTGGAGGAGATAGCCCTCCCTGACTATCCTTAGTGCCCAGGAATCGGTGGTGATGGCCACCCACCTCTGGGCATAGAGGGCCAGACGTCCCCCTGTGGGCTGCTGATCTTCTTGGGGTAGAGAGACTATGCTCACGGAGTCAAAAGCTCCCCCCCTGGCTAGGCCAGAGCTGGTGCCTGGGGTTTTGGAGTCTTCTGCTTACACAGGCCATGCCCATGTCCCTTGGAGTGCTGACCCTGTTTGGGAGCCGGGGGGGGGGGGGGGCCTGTTAGGGTGGGTTGTAACAGTAAGCAGCCCCCTTCCTCGGGTAAAAGGGCTTTTTACCAGAGCCCTTCCATAGGAGAGGGGCAGTGGTCTTCTTAGAGAGCCTGGTCCTCATCATGAACTCAGTCTCCAGCTTGGCAGCCTTGTCGGTTATGGGCTTGCCAAAGAGGTTCTCTCCTTGGCAGGGGACATCTACCAATTTTTCCTGAACCCACTGCTCGAGGTCGGACAACTGAATCCAAGTTTGGCGGCGTGCAACGATGCCCGCCACGGCCATCTGGCTGCTGACTCGAACCCATCATAGGCCGCTCGAGACATGAATTTGGAGAACTCACGGATGGCCTTGGCCAGGCTCTTGAACTGCTGCAAAGGTTCCTCGGAGAGACCAACTGAGAACCCGGTGAGTTCCTTCACCAGGTCTCTCAAGTACATGCCCATGTAGAGATGGTAGGCCTTGATGCAGCAGAATGAGCACTGAGCCCCGATAGCACTTTCTGCCGAGGACGACCAAGGTGTGAGCCTCCCTGATGGGGGGCACCAAGGAGTGTGTCTTCTGGCTTTTTAGGCTATGCATGGCCGACTCCACCACAATGAAGTTATGCAACAGCTGACTTCTGGAGGCCCGGGCTCCGGCAGACCTGATACATCGAGTCGAGCCATCTGTTCACCACTGGCACCGACACCGATGTCTCCCACATGCAGAGCATGAGCCATTCCAGGATGGGAGGAATTGGCACCATGAGCGATTCCCATGGAGGGGCCTCGTACTGGAGGATCTCCAGCTGATCCGCATGAGGGTCCTCCTTTGACTCGGTCAGGAACTCCAGGGCCTTAGGCATGTCCTTGACAAAGTCCAGGAAGCCCATGTCCTCGGACAGTGACCGCCGTCAAGGCTCCAAGATAGGACTTACCAGGGATAACCGCAGTCCCATTGAGTGGGACGCAGAGCATGATCTCGGCCAAGGATTGACTCGAGGCTGAAGGACCTCGAGTATCGGCTCATCCTCTGGGGACCTCAATGGTCCAGTGATCGGGGTGTATGAACCAGTAGTGCTGGACAACAGCACCCACTGCTGGTCCATGAAGGTAGACAAACTGCGTTCCGGGGCCGCCATTCTGGACTCCAGGCCAGAAGGCTCTGCAGCCTTTGGCACGGGCACCGAGGGGCTTGGACCTGACTCCGGCTCCTCCGAAGGGGAATCCTCAACAAGGATGGTGTCTGGGGACTGAGGCCAGTCCGTGGCCAGAGCTTTCTGGGGTACCTTTGCAGGTCGCTCTTTCTCTGACGCCTCGGACAAGGTTTTGGACTGTGGGACCGGGCCCTGGGAGTTCCCAGCCGGTCAGAACCATCCAAGCATGCCGTCTTCGATGGTTTCTTCTTCTTTCTGGGTTCCCTCGAAGGAGATCTCCTTTATGAGAACCCACGACAATGCTCGGGTTTGGAGAGTTCCACACAAGATGTAGGGGCTTCAGAGGAGACCCTGGCCTTCGGAGGCATCAGGGACTGGGGAAAAACTTATCATGCTGCTGCTGGTGGCTCTTGAAGGCCTTGCTGGACGTCCTCATGCAGAAACCGCAGGGTCATGTTCTGGCCCAAGGCAGTGAAGGCAGCAGTCATGTGTGTCGGTCAAACACATGATTTTAGAGCACCAATCACACTTTTTGAAAGCACTGGTAGCCTTGGAGGAAAAAAGTACCCCTGTGAGGTCGAAGACCCTGCAGGCTGCCAGAGGGAAAAAAAAGGATGCGAAGGCACCAGAAAAAGAAAAGAAGCAAAACTACAAAACTTTAAACCAAACCCGACACCAAAGCACCGAGGTCAGTGGGCGGGAAGAGTACCGGTGCAATACCGGATGCGAGTTGGAAACTCGGGAACAAAATAATCAACTTTTCCGGGGACAAACGAGACGACATCTGAAGGGCTCCACAGAAAAAAGGAGAATGAGCAAGATGGCACTCTTGGGCGGGAAACATAGAAACAAAAATATGACGACAGAAAAAGACCACATGGCCTATCTAGTCTGTCCTTCCATAACAACTACAACAGTCCCCTTTTTACCTTTAGAGATCCTCTGTGTTTGTCCCATGCTTTTTTGAATTCAGTTACTGTCCTCATCTCTACCACCTCCACTCGGAGACTATTCCACGGATACACTACTCTTTCCGTAAAGAAATATTTCTGCATATCACTCCTGAATCTATCTCCCTTCACCCTCCTCCCATGTCCCCCTCGTAGCAGAACTTGCTTTCAATTGAAAGAGGCTCTCTCCCTGAACATTTATGCCACAGAGGTATTTAAACATCTGAATCATATCACCTCTATCCCCGCCTTTCCTCTAAGGTGTACATATTAAGATCCTTCAGTCTGTCTTCATATGCTTATAATGAAGACCACTAATCATGTTAGGAGCAACCCTCTGCACCGACTCCCTCCTGGTCACATCCTTTTGAAGGTGCGGTCTCCAGAATTGCACACTATACTCCAAATGAGGTCGCACCAAAGACTTATACAGAGGCATTATCACCTCCTTTTTTCTGCTAGCCATTCCTCTCCGTATGCACCCAAGCATCCTTCTAACTTTTGCCGTCGCCTTTTCTACCTGTTTAGCTACTTTAAGATCATCAGACACAACCACGCCTTAGTCCCGCTCTTCTTTAGTGGACAAAAGTACTTCACCCCCTATACTATATTGCTCCCTTGGATTGCTGCAGCCCAAATGCATGACCTTACATTTTTTAACATTAAATCCCAGCTGCCAAATTCTAGACCATTCTTCAAGCTTAGCTAGATCCCTCCTTATGTTATCTACACATTCCTGGGTGTCTACTCTATTGCAGATTTTGGTATCATCCGCAAAGAGGCAAACCTTACCTGAAAGCCCTTCCGCTATATCACTAACAAAGATGTTAAAAAGAATCGGACCAAGGACAGATCCCTGGGGCACACCACTGGTAACATCCTTCTCCTCAGAGTGAGCTCCATTTACTTGTACTCTTTGTCGCCTCCCACCCAACCAATTTCTAACCCAAGCAGTAACTTTAGGGTCCATCCCTAGAGTGCTCAGTTTGTTTATAAGTCGCCTGTCAGGAACAGTGTCAAAGGCTTTACTGAAATCTAAATACACCACATCTAGAGCTCTCCCTCGGTCCAACTCCCTGGGCACCCAGTCAAAGAAATCAATCAGATTTGTCTGACAAGACCTGCCGCTGGTGAATCCATGCTGCCTCGGATCCTGTAATCTGCTGGACTCCAGAAACCTCACTATTTTCTCTTTCAGCAGCGTTTCCAATAATTTACTCACCACCGAAGTTAAACTAACCAGCCTGTAGTTTTCAACCACATCCTTACTTCCGCTTTTGTGTAAAGGCACCACATGAGCCTCTCTCCAGTCCTTTGGCACCACTCCCGACTCCAACGAGGCATTGAAAAGGTCAGTCAGTGGAGCTGCTAGAACGTCCCCAAGTTTCCCTCAGTATTCTAGGGTGTATCCCATCTGGTCCCATCGCTTTGTCTACTTTAAGTTGAGCTAGTTTCTCACAAACACAGTCTTCTGAAAATTGTTCAAGATGTCCCTCGCTTCTGTTCCTATTTGTGGGTGTTATCTTAGGTCCTGCTCCGGGTTCTTCATCTGTGAACACAGAACAAAAATATTTGTTAAGCAATTCCGCTTTATCCTTATCCTTCTACATATCCTTATCCTTCTACATATTCTTCCCCTGCACCCTTGAGTCTGACAATACCACTTTTGCCCTTCCTCTTCTCACTAATATATCTGAAAAATCTCTTATCCCCCATTTTATTGCAATGGCTATTTCCTCCTCCTTTTGAATCTTTGCCTTCTTGACTACTTTGCTAGCTTCTCTAAGTTTTTCCAAATACAGATGACTGTCTTCCTCTCTCTGTGATCTCTTGTATTTCATGAAGGCCTCCCTCTTTCTTCACTTTTTCAGCTACTTCTTTCGAAAACCATAGCGGTCTCCTTTTCCTTTTACCTTTATTTACCATTTTAACAAAAAGGTTGGTTGCCCTTAAAATACCCCCTTTCAGTTTTGCCCACTGTTTTTCTACATCCCCAAGCTGTTCCCATCCCACTAACGACTCCCTGAGGTATTGGCCCATCTTCGCAAAGTTAGTCTTCCTAAAGTCTAAGATCCTCACCTTTGAATGGATTCTAACAGCCCTATTCCTAATACTGAACCACACCATCTGGTAATCACTGAATGCAAAATGATCTACCACTACAACATCAGAAACACTTTCACCATTGGTAAGCACCAAGTCCAGTATGGCCCCTTCACGTGTGGGGTCTGTTACCAATTGCCTGAATAGTTCTCCCTGTAGAGAATCCAGGATCTCCTTACTTCTAGATGATACTGCAGCAGGAATGAGCCAATCAACATCTGGCATGTTGAAATCTCCTATTAGTAGCACGTCCCTTTCCTAGCAATGCTGCGTATGTCTTCAATTAACTCTGTCCACCTCTTCCTCTTGTGAGGGAGGTCTGTATATCACACCAATGCAAATAGATTTCTCTTTCCCTCTTTCTAGTTTAATCCACAATGCCTCTTCTATCCCTTTTAAGCTCTGTAATTCCAAAGCTTTTAATAGTAGTTTTTACATATAGTGCCACTCCTCCTCCCCTTCTTCCAACCCTGTCCTTTTGGAATAAAGTATAGCCAGGTATAGTTGCATCCCAATCATGGTTTTCTGTGAACCATGTTTCTGTAACTGCCACTAAATCCAAGTCAGCCACTCCCAACAAAGCTTCAACATCAGGGATCTTATTTCCCATGCTGCGGGCATGTATACACACTGCTTTCCATATGTTACCCCTGTTACCCATTTCCATAAAGGTATTTAATGTATCACCTACCTGGGGGCTTTCACCTACCTGGGGGCTTTCTTCACCCATCCCCAATGAGTCTAGTTTAAAGCCCTCTTCAGTAGATTAGCTAGTCTACTACCAAAGACGCATTCACCTTTCTTGGACAGATGGATGCCATCTCTGCTCTGCAACCCTTGGAACACCATCCTATGGTCTAGGAAACCAAAATGCTCTCGATGACACCATCCACACAGCCATGCATTCATCTCCAGGATGTGAGCCTCTTTGCCTTGGCCTTTAACCTCAACAGGGAGGATTGAAGAGAACACCACCTGTGCACCTAACTGCTTCACCCTCTGTCCCAGAGCCATGAAGTCACTTTTGATACGTTCCGAGGTATACCTGGCAGTATCATTTGTTCCAACATGGATTAGCAACATTGGGTAATAGTCAGTGGGCTTGATGAGTCTCGGCAAACTCTCCGTAACATCTTGGATTTTGGCACCAGGCCAACAGCATACCTCTCTGGACATCAAGTCTGGTTGGCAGATGGACGCCTCAGTACCCCTCAGAAGAGAGTCTCCAACCACCATTACCCTTTGTTTCCTTGTGGTCACTGATTCTGCAACTTTGGGATACTTGAACTCTGGTTCTTCCCTTTCCAGGGACGCTTTCACCTCCTCCACTTCCAGGGCTGCATAATGGTTCTTCAATTCAAGGGCTGGAGAAGTTGGATTGGTGATTTTTCAGGCCCTGGTGACTTGTGTCGAACCATCGACATTCTGTTGGCACCCATCTTCTTCTCTGCTGGAGAGCTTGGTTGCTGCAATTAGCATCTCAATATACTTCTCACTGTCTTGAAAGCTCCTCAGCCTCGCCACCTCCTCTGAGTTCCTCCACTTGTTTCCTCAAAGCTTCAGCATGCAGGCATCCTGCACATGGAACCGGTTCTTCAACTGGCATTAGGACCTCTGTCTGGACAGAGGCAGAAGCTGTAATGGGGGCAACAGCTTTAGCGATACGATTTTTCCCAGCCATTGTTCTGTTCGTGGAGCTTAGGTATCTGCTAAAGCAAAAGAGAGAGATCTACCAAGTACCAGCCAGTTTCCCAGCTGTCCTTTCAGAGAAAAAGCAGTTAAATCACCTTAATTATATTAAAATGTGCTGGTCCAATTCTCTGTGCTTTGTCAAATGGGGAAGTGCCCTTTAAAGCAAGACTACTCGCTAGGGGTGGGTGGGGGTCGGGGTGGGTAGGGAGGGAACTAACACCTGATTAGGTGTTAGCAGTTCCCAAAGCTGAGGAGGTTACTGGAGTTCAACCACCTACTGTGCTCAAGGAAAGTCCCACTAAAGCACCAAAAAAAAAAAAAGAAAGTAACCTTGCTTTAAAAATGTACAAAAAAGCCTTTTAAGAGCTCCTAGTCAGAGAGCTAACTATTTAATATAATAAAACAAACTCTTAAATCCTTAATGTTGGGAACTTCCGGTGACGTCAGGGAGCATGGTGGCTGCTCTCTGAGGGAGCTCCGGGGCGCTGGTGAAATTTAGCTAAAATAAGAGCGACCCTACCCTACCCGAAGAGCCTGCAATTAGAGCTCGCTATTCCCGATCTCAGAGGGGATGTCGGTGCAAACGCGCTTGTCCGCGTATCGCTCCACATATGCTGTGGCGGCGGAGCGGGGTGAGGAGGACCATGTTGCCAATATGGCGGATGATGGAGAGGAAAGGCCTGATTCCGATGGGGGCTCCGATGGCGGCCCGGACTCGATGGAGAGCCTGAAGGAGTGGCTGACGGCTTTCAAAGAAGAGTGGAAGACCGAGATGGGCTCCTTTAAGAAGGATCTGAAGGAGACGTTGGCCACGCTAACACAAGATATGAAGGAGTTAGGGGCACGAGTGGAGGTCACGGAGGAGCGCTTGGAGCACCAAGAGGAGATGGTAAATGACCTGCGGAGCAGTTGGGCGGAGCTGCGGCAGGCCCAGGATGAGCTCAAGGCGAAAACGGAGGACCTCGAAGACAGGTCTCGCAGGAACAATGTGCGGGTGCGGGGCCTCCCGGAGGAACAGCGCTTTCAGGACTGTGAGGCGACGCTGGCGCGGCTGTTTGCCGCTATTTTGCAGGAGGCAGACCCTGAAGGAGAGTGGGAGGGAAAGCCGATGCCTATGGAAAGGGCCAATCGGAGCTTAGGTCCCCCGAGGGAGAATAAACCCCGGGATGTGATAGCGTGCATGAGCTCATATAAATTGAAGGAGAAGCTCCTCACCGCGGCACGGAAGCTTGGCCCGTACAAGTGGGAGGGGGCGAAGATTGAGCTATACCACGACCTCTCGGCGGGCACGCTGCAACGGAGGTGGGAGCTGAGAGGGGTCACATCAGTGCTGCGCAGAGAAGGCTGGCGTTATAAATGGCTCTACCCCTTTGGACTGCTGGTGACGGTAAAGGGTATCACCCGCCGAATCCAGAGCGCTGATGGAGCCTGGCAGACCTTGCGGGACTTGGGAGTGGAAAATATTACGGAGGCTCAACTGCGAGGCCCGACTAAGGAACCGCGCTCTCCTGTGCAGACGGCGGGGATGAAGTGGCAGAGAGTAGAAAGCAAGAGTGGGCGGCTGACAAGGCTATCCAAAGGAAAAGAACGAGTGCCAACGGCGGAGGTGACTGGGAACTGAACCACTCCATCTCCAAAGGTGCGCAGCATATGCAGGGGCATTTCTCTACATTTGGGGAGGCCAAATTATTGGGACTATGAGACTGTCATATCACCATCACAGTCCTATGGGCTTGGAGACCTTTACAAGCTAAGATGAACAATAGGGAATATTAAGATGAGCATGTCCGTGTGGCAGATATTTGATTGCTGCCCATGAATTGTAATAAGTATAATTCACCACATCAAGCGGCAGCAGCAATGGAAAGCAAACTCTAGGATGATTTTGCCTTTTATGTTAAAATGATGTTGGCACAATCCTAAAGGAATAGCTTCTGAGAGTCAGATTGCCAAAACTTATATAACCATCCCAATTACCTAACACTGCTGGCAGTATTAGCTGCATTGTCTCAGAAGGAAGTATTTCTGGGCAAATTTAGAAGAGGACGAGCTCGGAGCTGCTGGACCTGGCTCAGCCGGGAGGACATTGGCTAGCTCTGGACTTGCATGGTGGTAAATTATTGATGCATAGGGGGATGTTTTTCTTTTGGTTTATTAAGTGTATTAAGAGGGAGGTGGGATGGTACTAATATCATATCTAAGGCTGTATGTGGAAGGTATGGGGGGGGATGGGGCGGGAGGAGGGCGGACATCTATGTGGGGGATTTGAGGGGGTGGAAGGGGAAGGTGGGGGGACTGGAGGGAGGAGGATCAGGGGTGGGGTGGATGGAGAGATGGGGGTAGTGGCGATGGGTATTTGAGGGGAGAAGAGGAAGGGCACATCAAAAGGGTTGACAAGGGGAGTAGAGGGGGTAGAGGAGGCGCCCGGGGAGGGTCACTGGGGGGTCAGGAAACTCCGGAGGGAGTGGTAATGCAGGGGGGAGCGAGGGGGGGAGGGGTGGGGGGGAAGTAGACGAAGGGGGTGTGATGGGAATGGAGGGGGATGGTTCGGGGTGCATGACTGGTCCCTATGGGGAGGATAGGATCTTTGAATGCGAAAGGGCTAAATAACCCTCGGAAGCGGCAGCAGCTGTATAGAGAGGCCACAAGGCTAGACTGGGAAATAGGGCTGCTACAGGAGACCCATTTGCGGAAGAAAAATGAGGGGCTGATGCGGAATGCGAAATTCCCGCAACAGTACTTTGGAGGTTTGAGGGGTAAGGAAGCGGGCAAGAAGGGGGGGGGGGGGGGTGGCGGTTTTGCTAAGGCGGGATAGTACTTTTCGGGTGAGCAGGGTAGAGAGGGATGACGAGGGTCGGGTGCTACTATTGGGTGGGGAATGGCAGGGCGAACCGGTGACTCTGGTCAACATCTATGCCCCGAACGAGCGGCAGGGGCAATTCTGGAGAGGGGTGCAATCTTTGCTAGCCAGGCATGTCCAAGGGAAGCTCATTCTGGGGGGGATTTTAATTTGGCTCTACACCCCAGATGGGACCGCCAAGCGGGGGGGATGATGGGAAGCACAATATTCGAAAGATTCTGATGAGTATTATGGACACTTACCAGTTGAGCGATGTATGGAGGCAATTGCATGCGGGGAGTAGGGAATACACTTTTTACTCCGCACCTCATGATAGCTACAGCCGGATCGATTATATTCTGACGAATTCTGGGTGGGGCCCCAGGATCCAGGAAGCGGCCATAGGGAATATTACTTGGTCTGACCATGCCCCAACGTGGGTGAGCATTGGGGGCCCTAGAGATGGGGGGGGAGTGAGATTTTGGAGGCTCAATGAAAGTTTGCTGAGGAGGGAGGAGGTCGGGCAGGATGTCTAGAGATGTCTGAGGGAGAGTACTGGAACCTTAAGGACACGGGGGAGGTGGGGGAGGTGGGACTGTGGGAGGGTATGAAGGCGGTAGTGAGGGGGTGGCTAGTCATGTGGTCCTCTAGATTTAAGAAGCAGAGGCTGGCGAGGGAGGAGGAATTGCAAGCAGAGATAAAGCAGGTGGCCGAGCGATATCAAGGCCGGGGGAACAAGCGTGACTTTAAGCGCCTCAATCAGCTGAGGATGGAGCTTAATAAATTGCAGGTGGACGAGATTGGGTTCCAGATGGCTAGGTTGAAACAGTGTTATTACGAATGGGGGGACAGAGCTGGGAAATTGTTGGCCAATAAATTACGGAAGCGGGAGGCCCAGACCGCTATAGTGGGGTTGGTAGGGGATAGTGGGGAGCAGCTGAGGACGGAGAAGCAAATTGGGGATCGTTTTCGCCAATTCTATAGAGAATTATATAAGAAACCGGAGGGGGGGACCCTGGGGGCAGGAGAGGACTACTTAAAGGGCATTGAGCTGCAGAGTTTGGGGGAAGGGGAGGTACAGGCCTTGGAGGCAGATATTACCCGGGAGGAAGTGGCGCTGGCCCTGCGAGCGCTGCCGGCGGGAAAGGCCCCAGGCTTGGATGGTCTGACTGGGGCCTTTTATAAGACTTTTCGCGAGGAGTTATTGGATAGGTTGGTCCGGGTGGCGAATGGGGTGCAGCAGGAAGGGGGGCACCTCTCGGCGGATATGCTTACAGCGGGGATTACAGTACTGCCCAAGTGGGTTTGGGACCCGCTGCAATGCGGGTCATACCGGCCCATCTCCCTGATAAATGTGGATGTTAAAATTATTGCCAAAGTACTGGCTAATAGGTTAGCTCCAAAGATGCCAGGGCTGATCGGGATAGACCAAACAGGATTTATAATGGGGCGGCAAGCCTCTAACATAAAGAGGGTGTTGGAGGCTGTGTGGGGGGGCGCATGAGCAGGGGACAGAGGCCATGCTGTTGGCAAATGACGCAGAGAAAGCGTTCGACAGGGTAGATTGGCGCTTTTTATTTCAAACCATGCAGCAGATGGGCATCGGTCCTAAATTCATGAGGTGGGTGCAGGCACTGTACAGGGGACCTAAGGCGAGGGTTCAAATTAATGGGCAATATACTGAGGCCTTGGAGCTGGAAAGGGGAACCCGTCAGGGATGCCCACTGTCTCCACTCCTCTTTGCTATAGCTATTGAACCTTTGGCGCGAGCAATCAGAGGCAATGGGGGGGTGCAGGGGCTGCAGCGGGGGGGGGGGGGATCAACATAAAATATCTTTATTCGCGGATGATGTCCTTATGGTGGTGACGCAGCCTGAAGAGTCCCTACCTGAGATCCTAAGACAGCTAGGCAGGTATGGGGAGGTGTCGGGGTTCAAAGTGAACCCGGACAAGACTGAGGCCTTGAATATTACTCTGTCCCAGCCACGGTTGGCAAGGTTGAAGCGGGAGTACCCATTTAGGTGGGCTGAGAGGGCCATTCGATACCTGGGAGTTAACATAACTCCTCAGCCAAGGGGGATGTATGAGGCCAATTACGGCAAGTTATGGAAGGAGATAGAACAGGATTTGCAGAAGTGGATGAGTTATGAGGTCTCATGGCTGGGTAGGATAGCATCGGTAAAAATGAATATCCTCCCACGAGTGCTGTACTATTTTCAGGCTTTGCCGGTGGCCATCCCCGGGGCACATCTGCGGCCCTTGCAACGGCAGGTGAATCAGTATATATGGCGGAGACGCCCGCCCCGGATAGCGCGAGAGGTGCTATATCGGAAAAGGGAGGAGGGGGTTTGGGGGTGCCTAACATGCAGGCTTATTACTGGGCCGCCCAGGCTCGCCATGTGATGGACTGGCGTGAAGGAGGGGAGAGGAAGAATTATGTGGAGATGGAGGAGGATAGTGGCGGGGGGAGGTCTCTAGCAGGGCTCCCATGGATGGGGAGGGGGGAAAGGGGGGTTGGGGTGCGGGCCAACCCGTATGTGAGCCATGTGTTGAGCGAGTGGGATAAGCTTAGAGGGGGGGCAGGGGAAGAAGGGGGAGGGCGTTTTTCGTTGATGAGGGAATTATGCCACACGGAGGAGTTCTGCCCTGGGAAGGAAGGGGGGGATACCGGAGGTGGGCAAGAGAGGGGTTGAAGTGCTTCTATCAGTTCATAGATGGGGGAGAGTGGATCCCATTTGCGACATTGCAAGAGAACTATGGGTTGCGCGATGGAGATCTTTTCTATTATGGGCAGGTGGTAAATTTTCTACGGCGGAAACTGGGGAAAGAGGGACTCGAACGGGACTATACCCCATTAGAGGTGGTTTGGTATGGGAAGAGGGCATCCCCGGGGTTGATTTCGGCGCTGTACACAGCTATTCAGAGGCCCCTGGGGGGGAAGCACAGATATATGAGGGAGTGGGGGGGGGGGATTTGGGGATGGAGCTCGAGGAGGGGCAATGGAAGAATGTGTTTGATCAGATGAGACTCTTGCCACTGTCGATAGCTATCAGGGAGAACTGGTGCAAGGTGGTCATGTGGTGGTATTATACGCCGGCCCGCTTGCATCGGATGTTCCCTAGGGTGTCCAATATGTGCTGGAGGGAGTGCGGGGAGGTGGGCACGTTCTTTCATATTTGGTGGAAGTGTCCGCGGATGCAGCAATACTGGGGAGCGATTAGGGATTGGATTAGGGAGGTTGTGGGGCGGAAGGTGCCGCTCGATCCCTGTGGGTATTTAATGGGGTGGTGGAGTGAAGGGGGGCCGGCCCAAGATAGGAGGCAAGTAATGGTGTGCCTGAGTGCGGATCGCTGCGAGCTGGCATACCGCTGGCGGCAGTGAGAGGCACCGCAGGTGGGGCAGTGTGTGGAGCGCCTCAGACAAGTGTACTTGATGGAAAAATTGACAGCAGCACGAAGGCAAAGAGTGGATAGATTTGAGAAGCAGTGGGACAAGGTGTTGTGCTATCTGCGGAAAGACACCTTGCAATAGAGGGGGGAATGGGGGAAAGGGGGGGAAAAGGGGGGGTAAGGAAAGGGGGGGGGAAAGGGGGGGGGAAAGGGGGGGCTAGGGGGGTCAGACGAGAAGGGTAAGAAGGGAGGGGTAGGATGGGGTTAGGGAGGGTGGGGGGAGGGGGGGAAAGTGGGTGGATGGGAAGGGCAGGGAGACAACAGGGCTGGGGGAAGGGTTAGATAGGGAGTATGACGGGGGTAGTGGAAGGCCCCTGAATATAACTTCCACATGGGGGTGACGGTTGGTTGTACTGGCCTGGTCTAGGAGGCTGGAGTTGTACTATGCACTATTGGGGGGGGGGGGAGGGGGGAGGGAATATCTTGTGTGATGGGTGCTTCTGGGGGGAGGGAAGTGCTGTGGTATTGTGTTGCAATGGGGGATATGTGGGGAGGGGAGACAGTGTAAATAGACAGTTTTTTTGAAATGCCTAATGGATGTATGGCCACATTGTTTGTTTGTGAGTTTTTGTAATGGAATTGTTGTTAATAAAAAGTTAAATACAAAAAAAAAAAATCCTTACTGTTGGTTGATCTGGGGAGCTCCTATAGGAAAGCCTGAAGAGGGCAGGGCACTGGAGCCTTTTATGCAGGCCCTCAGCTGTTCTCAGGTAATCAGGCCCACTAACTCCTGATTAGGTGTTAGAAGTTCCCAAAGCTGAGGAGGTTACTGGAGTTCAACCACCTACTGTGCTCAAGGAAAGTCCCACTAAAGCACCAAAAAGAAAAAAAAGAAAGTAACCTTGCTTTAAAAATGTACAAAAAACCCTTTTAAGAGCTCCTAGTTAGAGAGCTAACTATTTAATATAATAAAACAAACCCTTAAATCCTTACTGTTGGTTGATCTGGGGAGCTCCTGTAGGAAAGGGGACCATGCATGCGTGGTGGCATGTCTGAAAGGCTTTCTTTGAAAGCTGGGGAGATGCTTCTCTGAGGACTCCCGTTGGTGCCGACGTCACCCATATGTGAGGACTGACTTCCTGCTCGTTCCCGGAGGAGAAAAAAAGGTGTGTGATGGAATCTGTGCCACCCAAGATCGGCAACATACACTGGAACAACAGCAATACTAGGAAGGGCCCTGGACTGGACTGGAATGACTCAAGGAAAGCAAATTATCAGTTAAGACCAGGTAAAACCAAAACAAAACCAAGACCTAATTTCACCTTCTTTATCATCCCTCCATTCCGGTCCATAGCAACACTAACCTTGGGAAGAACCTGCAAGTCCAGCCTGAAGCACTGCTGAACCAAAACGTGTATTCCCTGCAACTGGTAATGATGGACGAAAATATGCATGATGCCGCTTTACAGATGTCCAGCCTCGCTTTCACCCAAGATGTTGCTTGCGCCTTGGTTGAATGCACATGGAGCCCCTTAGGCAACTCCCTACATCGCAGAAGGTATGCTGAGGCAATGGCCTCTCGGATCCAATGAGCAACAGAGGCCTTAGAGGCCACTTCCCTTCTTCGCGCACCACCAAACAGGATAAACTACTGATCAGATTTGCGGAACGACTCCATTGTCTTCAGGTGAAGCACTCTGCATACATCCAGCAAATGCAGCCGACACTCCTCTGGAGTTGGTTGAGGTGAAAGATGATACCACCTTAGGCAGAAACAATGGAGCCGGATGCAGCACCACTTTCTCTTTCAAGATCAATAGGAATCGCTCCCTGCAGGACCACGTTTGAAGCTCAGATGTGTTGCACCGAGCAGATGGCCACCAAAAAAAACATCTTCAATTTCAAGTTCTTTAGGGTGGAACTTCCCAAAGGCTCAAAGGGAGCCTCTGTCAATGCCAACAGGACCAAATTCAGATCCCAAGGTGTAACTAGAACAAACACTGGTGGTTGGAAATGTTCACCGTCTGAAGAAAACACACTATATCCAGGTGGGCCACTAAGGAAATCCCCTGAACGTGCCCCCTATAACACGTTAGCACAGCCACTTTCAGGCCAGGCCCTTCTCCAGACCTGCCTGCAAGAAAGTCAGAATATCCGGTAGAGAGGCTGGCAAAAGCTGCAGTGTCTGTTCTGTGCACCACGATCCAAGCACTCTACAAATTTGCACATATGACAAGGATGTAGCTTGCTTGCGTGCTTTCAACAATGTCATCATCATTGGAGCAGAATATCCTCTCTTCCTCAACTGAGACAGAATAGTTACTCACCTGTAACAAGTGTTCTCCAGGAGCAGCAGGAATCAGTCCTCACATATGGGTGTCATCGGCGCCGATGAAGCCCCAGCGGAACATTTCCTCAGCTTTCTATGAAAGCCTTTGGGAATGCTGGCACGCATGCGCAGTTCCCTTCCCGCCTAAAGGTGCCATCTTACCTCAGTCAAATCACATAGCTAAGAACAGCACACAAAAATGAAAAAGAATTAAACTATGTACAACTGAAACTCCAAGGAGAGGAGGGAGGTTTGTGAGGACTGATTCCTGCTGCTCCTGGAGAACACCTGTTACAGGTGAGTAACTACTCTTTCTCCAGGACCAAGCAGGAAGTCAGTCCTCACATATGGGTGACTCCCCAGCTCTGGGCTACCGAGGAACCCAGGCTGAACAAGAGAACTCCCTCTAGTCTCAGCAGCAAAGAAAGACTTTTCAAGGACACAACCTCCATCGGTAGCCCAACCAGAGGGCAGGAGTTGCCTAGACCTCAAAGAGATTCCGGAGTACTGCTTGGCCAAAAGCACTGTCCCTACGGGACTCCCTCTCCAGACAGTAGTGGGCTGCAAACATCTGGCTTGAAGACCAAGTTGCAGCCCTGCAGATGTCTTGCAATGGAACAGAGTGGAGATGAGCCACTGAGGCAGCCATTGCCCTGACACGGTGGGCCGTAACCCGACCCTGCAAAGGAAGGTCAGCTGCCTTGTAAGCCCAGGTGATACAGTCAGCCACCCAGATGGACAAGGTACGCTGGACACAGCTAACCCCAAGTTATTGGGGTCGAAGGAGACGAAGAGCTGAGTAGCTCTTCTGTGCCCTTGCGTACGGTCAAGGTAGAAGGATAAGGCCCTCCTACAGAGGGCCACAAAAAGCAAGAAGCCAAGACGTCAGGACGATTCAAATCAATTTTATTAATACAGACCCCAACGCGTTTCGGCAATCAATGCCTTCATCAGGGGGTAGCAGCTACAATAAAATATAAGTAATATAAACATAAAAACATAAAAAGAAAAAATCAAAATCATAAACAAAAACATATATAATATGATCTTATGTAATCAAGAAGGACTGGTGAAATTCTTACCAATGTAGTTAAACAAACAGATGTATATAAACGCAGGACACACACATGTAATAAAAAATAATAATTAATAATATTTAAAATAACAGCATAAATATCCTAAAAAGGATTATAAAAAGGTATTATAATCATTAGTCAATAATTTTTCAATTTAATTAAAAGACTGAAGCAAAAGTCTTCCAAAAAGGTTGAAGAAAATTCTTGTATAAATGTAAACATGAAAGAAAACAAATCAAAACTATTGTACTTACATGTAACCCTATTTATGGACTGTTAGTATAATCTTAAGTCCACGGTGGGCGTATTCTGTCTCACAATATTAAAGAGACTTAGTATCGCCTGTCTTAGACTGTAAATATAAAACAACTAAAGATAATCACAAAGAGGAGCATAGAATTGAGTTAAAATCAATCATATAGGATAGATTATGCATAAAAGAGGATGACATAAAAAATATATAATAATAAATATAAATAATAATGAATGAATAATAATAATACACGGTAAGATAAATATATAATTGTGTAGAACTATGAATTTATACATATAAATATTGTAAAGACTTATAATTAAAAAACATGTAGAGACTAGATTCATGAGCAAATCTTATGCCTTATTATATTATGGGTATCTGCTGAACAGCAAACCAAATATAAAAATCTAAATACACAGAGAATGTTAAAATTATAAATAATAGCCAATGAATCACAGGTTGAGAAACTTCATCAAAACAAAGAGTCAAGCCAAAGAAATTATAATAATTATTTCGGTAATGAGAGATACATAAAAAATGAAGATATATATAAATGAAATATATATATATATATGAAAAAAATGAAGTAAAACAATGGGGTAAAACAAATTGTACATATGCACATTTCATGCCATGAGTATGAAGATAACATAAAATAGTCTAAAAATTAAACTAATGAGTGTCATAGTTAATTGATAGGTATTTATACTGAACAAAGGAACCAATCATTGTAAAATGATGCTTCCTATCAATTTGTTATAAAAGATGAATTGACTTTTATAACAAATTGATAGGAAGCATCATTTTACAATGATTGGTTCCTTTGTTCAGTATAAATACCTATCAATTAACTATGACACTCATTAGTTTAATTTTGTACAATTTGTTTTACCCCATTGTTTTACTTCATTTTTTTCATATATATATATATATTTCATTTATATATATCTTCATTTTTTATGTATCTCTCATTACCGAAATAATTATTATAATTTCTTTGGCTTGACTCTTTGTTTTGATGAAGTTTCTCAACCTGTGATTCATTGGCTATTATTTATAATTTTAACATTCTCTGTGTATTTAGATTTTTATATTTGGTTTGCTGTTCAGCAGATACCCATAATATAATAAGGCATAAGATTTGCTCATGAATCTAGTCTCTACATGTTTTTTAATTATAAGTCTTTACAATATTTATATGTATAAATTCATAGTTCTACACAATTATATATTTATCTTACCGTGTATTATTATTATTCATTCATTATTATTTATATTTATTATTATATATTTTTTTATGTCATCCTCTTTTATGCATAATCTATCCTATATGATTGATTTTAACTCAATTCTATGCTCCTCTTTGTGATTATCTTTAGTTGTTTTATATTTACAGTCTAAGACAGGCGATACTAAGTCTCTTTAATATTGTGAGACAGAATACGCCCAACCCTGGACTTAAGATTATACTAACAGTCCATAAATAGGGTTACATGTAAGTACAATAGTTTTGATTTGTTTTCTTTCATGTTTACATTTATACAAGAATTTTCTTCAACCTTTTTGGAAGACTTTTGCTTCAGTCTTTTAATTAAATTGAAAAATTATTGACTAATGATTATATAATACCTTTTTATAATCCTTTTTAGGATATTTATGCTGTTATTTTAAATATTATTAATTATTATTTTTTATTACATGTGTGTGTCCTGCGTTTATATACATCTGTTTGTTTAACTACATTGGTAAGAATTTCACCAGTCCTTCTTGATTACATAAGATCATATTATATATGTTTTTGTTTATGATTTTGATTTTTTCTTTTTATGTTTTTATGTTTATATTACTTATATTTTATTGTAGCTGCTACCCCCTGATGAAGGCATTGATTGCCGAAACGCGTTGGGGTCTGTATTAATAAAATTGATTTGAATCGTCCTGACGTCTTGGCTTCTTGCTTTTTGTGGCCCCTTGGACTTTTGCAAGGACAGTGCTCCTTTTTCTTTGTTTAAGGCCCTCCTACAGTCCAGGGTATGCATAACTGCTTCAGCCTGGCTTGCATGAGGCCTAGGGAAGAATGTTGGAAGAACCACCTCCTGGTTGAGGTGGAAAGAGGAGACAACCTTAGGAAGGAACTTAGGGTGAGTCCGGAGGATTACTCTGTTCCTATAAATCCTGGTGTAAGGCCTATCACAGACCAAGGCCTGAAGCTCACTCACACGCCTAGCCGAAGTAAGGGCTATCAGAAAGAGAGTCTTCCAGGAAAGGAAGCGTAGAGGGCAAGTAGCCATCGGCTCAAAAGGTGGGCGAGTCAGTTGCTGCAAGACCACATTCAGCTCTCACTCAGGAGCGGGAGGACGGATGGGAGGCTTGAGCAGAAGCAAGCCTCTGAGAAACCTGGAAACCAAGGGGTGCCCAGATAGAGAATGTCCCTCCACTAGAGAGTGGTGAGCTGCTAGAGCTGAGAGGTGGACCCGAACAGAATTGGACTTTAGTCCCTGGTTTAATAAGTGCAGTAAGTACTGAAGCACTACTGGGACAGTACAGGAGAAGGGATCTTCTGCACGAAGCTGACACCACACAAAAAACCTTTTCCATTTCAGAGCATAGGTTTTCCTAGTGGACTGCTTCCTAGAGGCTAGGATAACCTCCTCAACATCCTGAGGTAGGCCCCAGGGAGCTAAAACTACCCTTGCAGCCTCCAGGCCATCAAATTGAGAGCTTTGAGATTGGGTTGCAGAAGGGAACCATGATCCTGAGAGAGAAGGTTGGGTTGCAACCCCAGAGGCCGGGGGGGATCCACTGCTAGCTGAAGCAGAAGTGGAAACCAAGGCTGTCTCGGCCACCTGGGAGCCACCAGCAGGAACGAGGCCTTGTCCTGAAGAATCTTGAAGAGAGTTCGGGCCACCAAGGGCGTGGGAGGAAACGCATACAGGAGGCCCTGAGACCAGGGAATCAGAAAAGCATCGGCTGCTATTCGCAGAGGATGCGGTTGCCTGGAGCAGAACTGGGGCAGCTGTTTGTTCAGAGGACCGGCAAACAGATCTATGGATGGAAGACCACATTTCAGGAAAATCTTCTGAACCATTAAAGCAGGGGTCTCAAACACGCGGCCCGTGGGCCGCATGCGGCCCGCCAGAGCATCTTGTGCGGCCCGCGAAGCACTTACCGGCGTGTAAAAAAAAAAAAAATCCAAACTTGCCGCCGCTGCAGTATTAAGCGTCCCGCGGGCCCCTCTGCCTGGCAGAGTCCTCTCCTCCCTGCAGCATCAGCTCCAAAAGCGGCGGCTTTCAGAGCCGCGAAGAGAGAGAGTTTCTCTCGCGCGGTTCTGAAGAGCAGCGAGAGAGTCTTCAGAACCACGCGAGAGAAACTCTCTCTCTTCGCGGCTCTGAAAGCCGCCGCTTTTGGAGCTGATGCTGCAGGGAGGAGAGGACTCTACCAGGCAGAGGGGCCCGCGGGACGCTTAATACTGCGGCAGCAGCAGCAAATATACATTTTTTTAAAATCTACCTTGGCTGATGGTGGGAGGGGGCTTAGGACTGGTAATGGGCTAAGGGGGGGGGCTAGGACTGGTAATGGCCTATGAGGAGGGTAACTGAAAATGGGGTGATGGGGGTAACAATGAAAATGGGGTGATGGGGGGGTTAGGACTGGTAATGGCCTATGAGGGGGGTAACTGAAAATGGGGTGATGGGGATAACACTGAAAATGGGGTGATGGGGGGGGTTAGGACTGGTAATGGCCTATGAGGGGGGTAAATGAAAATGGGGTGATGGGGGGTTAGGACTGGTAATGGGCTATGGGGGGTTAGGACTGGTAATGGGCTATGGGGGGGCTAGGATTGATAATGGGCTGGGGGGTCTGCTAGGACTGGAAATGGGCTGAGTGGAAGGGGGGCTTGAACTGCAAATGGCTGATGGGGAGGGAGGCTTGGAATGGAAATGGGCTGTGAGGGGAGGGAGCTAGCACTGGAAATGGGCTGATGGGGGGCTAGGACTGGAAATGGGCTGATGCGGGGACTAGAAGGGAGCGGATGCTGTGTGGGACTGGAACTAGAAGGGAGCTGATGTTGGGGGAGGATTAGAATGGGATGGAGCTGGGAGAGTGAAATGGAGAAGGGAAAATATTTTGTGTGGGAGGGAAGACAAATCTACTATTGGCCAGGTATTGGGAGAGTAAGTGGGGATTGAGGATGGAGGGGTAAAATTTGAGTGGATGAAATAGGAATGAGGAAAGAGCAAAAGGAGAAAGATTAATATGTTAAAGCAGATGTAGAGGGAGAAAGAGAAGAAAGGACAACTGGACAGCAGACGATGGAGAGTTAGCAGAAGGCACGAAGAAACCAGAAGAAAGTGGCTGGAACAATTGCAACTGAAAAAAAATGCACAAAAGGTAGAAAAATATCTTTATTTTGAATTTATTAACTGGAATATGTCAGTTCTGGGAAATGTGCATCAATAACGTCTGCGCTTGTTTAGTACAAGAGGAAATTAATTTATAGTTTTATTTCTACAGTGTTGTTGTACATTCCAAGTTTGGCTTTTGGGGGTCCCAGTTTAATAGTCTTGTTTCTAAATTTTGTTTCCTTGTTTGGTAATGGTGTATTCTGCATGTGTAACTGAGCTGAGGTATTCTGTTTATGTAATTCCTATTTGACATTGCTACTTGTTCTCTGTCCCCAGTAGGTCATGTATTGTTATTCTCTGAAATGTATTGATTTAATATTTGCAGTGTTGCCTTTTGATAGGTAGGGCATGGTGCTTTGTGAGTCCTGGTAGTGCTGTTAGGATATGGCGGGTTTGCTATAGGTTCTAAATGGGCAGTGTTTGTTTGTAGTAGTTCCTAATGTGCCTGGCGGTTGGCACTGGATTATAGTAATATAGAAATCTTTTAGTCTTTCTTTATTCATGCACTCATTAAGAGGCATGTTTACTAAAAGTTAGGGTATGGTAACATTATGCAAATATTTATGCAAATGAGGTCCCTTATGCAAATGAGGTCCCACGTCTCATGCGGCCCCCGGGTTATTTTACAAGTCCTCATTTGGCCCTCAAAGCAATTTGAGTTTGAGACCCCTGCATTAAAGGATGGAAATTTTGATTTATTAGAAACAAGCAACAAAATACATACAAAAAGCAAAACAGGCAAACCAAACAAGACCCCCACCCCCAAAACCCCCACCCACCCCAATAGAGCACAAACAAGAAACTGAGCCCCCCCCGTGACCCACCTCCCCAAACCCACCATCAAACACAGCACACAGCCCACGTGCCCAACCCCCCACCCGACAACAACCCCTACCAGTCCAGGCAATGTTCATGTCCATGTCCATGGCACCCAGCTGTTGGGGACTGCCAAACCCCCCCCCCCACCATACCAGATACCCCCACACCAACATGATAACCCAAGATACATAATCCGCCATCCCCACCCCCGCCCCTTAGAAGGAGCAGCAGCTCCCCCACCCCCCACCCCAATCCCTGCCCCATCCCCATCACCCCACAAAGAAAAAACAAGACAAACCCACATCCCCTTACCAATATGTAAACCACCAACCCCCCAAAACAAAACATAAAGGCAACATCTGTCCCTTCCCCAACAAAATCCCACCAAAAGAAACCAAAGAAACAATACAAATCCATAAAAAGAACAAAACATAGTGCTGCCCTGCAACGCAAGACAGCAGAGCGGGATGCACACAAGGACAATGAAACTTCAGCCCTCCTGAAATGAGCGACAGAGCGATCAACTTAACCCATCCCCCGAGGAGAGAGGGAGAGCGGAAGAATGGCCGAACCTCCTTCGAAAGCTGCAGTACCATCCCCCCCCTCCCCCCTGGCTTCCCCTCCCTGTCCACCGGGAGAAAAACCCCCAAAGCCCTAACAAGTAAACCCCAGGGCAACCCTCCCCCTCACGGGGGGCGGAGGGTGAGGTGACGCCACAGACGCTCCCAACGATGGGCCTCCACCACCCGCCTTTCACGTTGCGCCATGCTGGACACTTCCTCCAGAATGTCCCGCACCACCTCGTCGAGGGGCAGGACCAACCCCCGGGCCGAGACATGACAGCGCGCTTGCCACAGGTGGTAGCGCAGTACAGCCGTGACGAGGTAGAGGGTCCCGGCGTCCTGCCTTAGAGGAAAGGACCAGGCCCCGTACACCCACTCCGCATACGTAAGGAGGGAAAGATCACGCAGGTGAAGAGCAGCGGACACCAACCGGCAGGCCGCTACATTAAAGGGACACTGCCGGAGGAAATGATCCATGGTCTCCGTCTGCCCCTAACACCCCGCCCTTGGACAGCCCCACTCAGCCTGTGACCTGTACTTGAGATTGTCCCTCACGAACAAACGCCCGTGGAAAGACAACCAGGCCACATCCCGAACCTTCTTCGGCAGCCGAGGGGAGTTCAACTGCCGAAGGCCCAGCTGCATCACATCCGCTGGACAGTCCCGCAGGGCCCACCTTGGTTGAAAGTGGGAGGTGAGTACCATCCGGTACAATCCTTTCCGCCCCAAGGACTGGGCGAGCGGGTCGGTCACCCCCCACCGCCGAATGAGCCCCACCATCGTAAACACATACGATGGGGCCTGTTCCCCACTCCGACACACACGTGGGACCGAGGACGCCCCCTCCCACTGCTCCCAGAAGCGGGAGAACAACCCCCGATAGGAGGCCACCCACCAAACTCCACCCCCTCCCGCAGCCTATCCAAGTGAAACGCCATAGACAGTACTGACAGGAAGACAAGGGGGTGCAACATACCTAAACCACCCTGTGCCCGATCCAGGCAAACGATGTTGCGCTGGACAGGGTTCAGGCGGTTACCCCACAGAAAACAGAAAAGACAGCACTAACAGACGCCTGACTGGACGACGGAAGAACGAAGACCTTGGCCACGTGCAGAAAGAGGGGAAGCAGAAACGTCCCGAGGAGTTTGATCTTCTCCTCGAACGTACACCTCCACCCTCTCCACCGCAGCACCCGACACCATGCAGTCTCAAGACAACGATCCCAATTGGACACCGCACAGTCCTCCGAGCCAAAGACGAGGCCCAAAACGCGGACCTCCCCCACAGGAGGAGGAAAGGGGGCGCAGGAAGGCGAGGAGGCCTCCGAGGGTCCCAACCACAGCGTCTGGCACTTGCTGTGGTTGACAACAGAATGGGCCACCTCCGAGTACTCCTCCACGGCCTCCCGCAGGGCCTCTACCCCTTCAGTGCCGTCCACATAAACTGAGATGTCGTCAGCGTAGGCAACGACAGTCACCGGGGGCGCACCAGGCACCTCCAGGCCTCGCAACCCACCTGAGGACAATCTCCGGAGGAAGGGGTCGAGGGAGAAGACATACAGCAGGGGGCTCAAAGGGCACCCCTGCCGTACCCCCGAGGCGACACAAAAAGGCCATCCGAGCCACCCGTTAATAAACGGGAAGCTCTCCCCCCCTCGGTACAGCGCCTGCAAGACGAAGAGGAAACCTGCGGGGAGGCCGAAGTGCTGGAGCACCACCCACAGGTACCGGTGACTGACTCGATCAAAGGCCTTGGACTGGTCCAAGGAGACCAACCAATGGTCCCGTTGGAGCGACCGGCCTCTCTCCACCATCTCCCGGACCGTGGCGACAGCGTCCAGAACCCCTCTCCCCCAAACGGAACAATACTGGGAAGGGGACAGCAAAACGCCTGACACCTCCACCAGTCGGTTGGCCAAACACTTGGCCAGGATCTTCCGGTCCGCGTTCAGAAGAGAGAGCGGCCGCCAAAAGTCCAAGGAGATAACATCCTTTCCCTTGGAGAGCAGGAGCAGGACAGACTCGCGAAATGACCGCGGGAGAAACCCCGTGTCCATGATCTCCTGAAACAGGGAGGTCAGGAAGGGGGCCAGCTGGGAGATGAAAGTGCGATAGAACTCCACTGGGAGTCCATCACGCCCAGGCACCTTCCCCAACGGCATGGCACGAATCGCTCTCTCCACCTCCACCTGCTGAATTGGAGCAGCAAGTGCATCAACCTGTGCCTGGACCACAGTCGAATACACCAGGGGAAGGCCCAGGTACTCTCGGATATGGGTGAGGTCCACAGGGCGATCCCCAAACAGGTCAGAGAAGTATTCCCCCACCATCCGCAAAAGGTCCTCCTGGGATGTATGAAGGGTACCGTCCTCGCCCCGCAGGGCCATTACCTCCCGACGCCGAACCCTCTCCCTACAATTCAGGAAAGGGTCTGGAGTGGTGACCCTACCAGCCGCCCCCTCAAAGCAAAGGGAGGCATGGCGATCATAAAGCAGGCCACGGAGCTGTTCTCGCACCTCTTCCACCTCCTCCCCGCGCTGCCCCTTGGGATACCAAACGATCCAGCGACCTCCGGGGGACAGTGTAAGTGAGGTAGCGGGATCGAGCCATGGAGGTACCCCGGGAACGGAAGAGTTTGCGGGTACGCGTCTTCACCTCATCCCACCAAGCACCACGGGAAGGAAAAACACTCAACAGGGTCTCCTGGTCTGCGAAAAAGGCCAAGAACTCCTGGACCACCTCTGATGTTGCCAACAACTGCACATTCAGTCGCCACAGGCCAGGACCCCTGCTGAGCTCCTTGTGGTTAGCCAAGAAGGACACGGAGAGGACGCAGTGGTCCGAAAAGCCAACCGCCTGCAACTGCGGAGGGGAACACTCCACCCGGGCACTCACATATATCCGATCGATACGACTCCTGCAGGTCCCATGGTAGTAGGTGAATCCCGGCGACCGTGGAAAGGCCCGGTGGTATACATCCACTAGGTCAGCCGTCCGGGTCATCTCGGCCAAAAAGAGGCCCTCGTAACTGGGTGGGCGACGCTCCCCCCCTCGGTCCTGCAAACAGGGTGGTGGTGTTAAAATCCCCTGCCAGGACCACCAAACGGGAGGTGTGTAAGTAGGGGCGGATGACCCGAAACAGGGTCTTCCGTGCCAACTTAGACTGGGGGCCGTAGACCACCACCAAACGAAAACGATGGGGCCCGCAGCAGCCGTCAAAGCAAACACCGGCCCTGCTCCAGTTCCCACACATACTGTACCTGAAATAGGTGGGACGTGAACAAAACCGCCACCCCTGCGTAGGGCTGGGCTGCAAGAGACCAGTACGAAGGACCCTACCTCCACTCCCGCTTCGCCCGATGAAGGCTAGCAAGCGAGGTGAGCCTGGTCTCCTGCAAGAAAATGACATCCAGCCCACTCGTGGAAAGAAAATCATAGGCCATAGCCCGCGCCTGGTCTGTCAAAATGCTGGCCACATTGATGGTGGCACACGAGAACGCAGGAGTGCACGCCATGCCTATTTCTTGTGCAGTTTCCCCTTCCTCCTCTTCTCCCCTACCCCTGGATCCCCAGAATCCCGCTTGCAAGACAAGCCCGCAAGCTTAAGCAACTCCTTGGGGTTCACGTTGACCACCTCGAGGATCTCCTCCTCCTCCTGTTCGATCCTGTCACCCCAGGGGGTGCTAGTGCCCCTGGGACCACCAGGCAAAAGTGTCGCAAGGGCGAACCCAGGCCCCACGGGGCGAGGGGGCACAAACAGGTCAGGGGTCGGAGGAATGATCTCCTCAGTGTGGTCCACCACCGGTGCCCCCCCCCTCCGGACACAGACTGAGACAATACAACAGTGCCCACCCCCTCGGGGGAGGCCGGGACGGCCGGGTCAGCAGGGGACTCCTGCGAAGGCCCAGCACCCAACTGCAGAGGCAAAAGCCCGTCCTCCCTCACCCATCCCGGCAGCCTCTCCAGGGCTACCACCGGGAGCCGGGCGCCATTATCCACACTTTTTGGAGGACCCTGACTGCGACGCACCTTCTGTATTTTCGGAGGCCGCCGCTGAGGAAGAGGGGCCGTCTCCGCCACTAACCGCACCGGGCGCCGCACAGGGGGCCCTGCCTCCACAGGCAGGTCCTCATCTGCCTCAGCCGCATCAGCAGCCAAGAAAACGAAACGGTTGATGTCCAACACGGGCTCTTCATCCAACAATGGGGATGTCGCCCGTTTCTTCCTCTTGGCCTTGCCACCCTTAGGAGGGACAGTAGTCCATCCCTGAGGTGGCACCACCCGCAACCCCTATCTTGTCATGAAACATCGTCCCTCCACCACATTAACCCTCTCCTCCATCCTACCCAAATCCCCTCCCCTGGTGCCTCCCTCGGCTCAATGGTCTCCTCCACCCTAGGGCCCCCGGGCTCCTCCTGAGGGAGAGGGCCCTCCACAACCCCCTCCCGCACAGGAGCCCGAGGTGGGGCGACGACCTCCCCCCCGGGTCCATTGTGTGATGCGGAGGGGCAGCGGGCAAAGGAGTGGCCCAACTCCCCGCAAAGGTTGCACCTGATGAGCAAACAGCCGGCCGAGGCGTGACCCCGTCCACCACAACGGGTGCAGACCTGCTCAGGACAGTTCATGCTCAGATGCCTGAATGAGCCACAGCGGTGACACTCGCGAGGTTGCCCGGGGTAGTAGCACAAGATGCGATCCCGACCGAGGGGAAAACCGGCCGAGGGCACGTGCTGCACGACATTTCCCACCTCACGCAAATGGATCTTACCCTTCCACGACCCGTCCCACACCCCTAGGGGCCCAGCGCCCTTAACCAGGGGTGCGAGAAGCACCGCATGATGCGACAACCAAAACTGGATGTCCTGCCCTGGGAGCGACTCATTCCTAACTAGGATGGTCACAGGTACCGCCCCCTGGCGAGAGACAGGCACAACACGAAAGTTGGCCCACCCACCCTGCCCCCTCTGCTGCTGGTATCGGTCCCAGAAAATCTCCAGCCCCCGTCTCAGCATGAAACTAACATCATACTCGATGGTGTTGTTCATGTGGATGAAGGCATAGAGATCTCCCGGGAGAAACCCCAGCCCAAGGACCATCCTCAAGACATTTTCCCTGGCCCACCAGATCTGCACCACGTTGCGCCGTCGAACCTCACCCCCTACCCCTCGGAAACTCCCCCCACTTTCTCCCCCGCCCCCAGGATCCCTCCCTTGGGGGACCTCCCTCCTCCCTCAAAGGTCCCGGTACCAGTACCAGACCCCCGCAGGGCCTCTGCAAAAGTACGGGGAGGAACCGACCCCCCTGCCTCCAGCCCCTCACCTCCCCTCCCCTCTCCCTCAACAACCTGCGAGAGAGGTCGCTGTTGCGGCTCAGGATCCCAAGCTGCCGCCAATGGAGCGACAGTAGGACCGGGGAGCTCCATCTCTGCCAGGAGAGAATCGGGGATGCTCCCCCTGCCGTCCTCCGAGGCGCCCCCTATCCATTCCGGTTCCCCTCCCTCCAGCCTATCCGAGGTGTCCTCCATAACCTGTCCCCCCCGAAGTGCCACAAAGCCCCTCTAGGGCCTTCCGGGGTTTCTAGGGCTAACAGAAGGGCATCATGCAATTGTTCCTCTGTGATAGCAGGTATACCAGGGAACCCCCCAACTCCCTTACCCTGCGTTCCCACACCCTCCACCCCTTCCTGTGTCTCAGCCACCAGGACTGGGGAGCTACATGGTCCCTCCCCCTTCCTGGGGTACTCAGGCGCTATCCCATCCCCCATCCCCTCAGATGGCGGCTCCCTTTCCCCACCCGAGACAACCACTGCCCCCCCTCCCACCGGAGAGCCAATCTTCCCCTCTCCCTCCTGCTCCCCTACAACCACGGGAGTCCCGTGCTCCAGAACAAGAGCAGCGGACGCCACAGGTACAGAGCCTCCACCCAGTTCACCAACCTCTGCCCCCTTTTGCAGGGCTCCCGGCAATAAGGCAGAACCTCCCTTCAGTAAAGCAGGACCCTTTAACAACAGTACAGGTTCTCCGGATGACAAGGGCAAACCCCCGAAGCCCCCTCCCTGCTGCCCTCCACCAATCCCAAGTCCTACCTTATTGCCGGTGCCAGACGTGGCACAGAGGTCAGGAACATCCAGGCTGGCAGCCAAGACTCCAGCGGAGGGGGAGTACTCCCCCCTGCGAGTCAGGCCCCCCTCGGCCCCCCCTTTGCCATCCGCATTAGAAGAAGGTGTTCCCAGGTACATGGGCCCCCGGAGAGACCAGGACTCCACAGAAACCCGTGCACGCTGCTTCACTGCCACAGGTCCCAAAGACACCTGCTGAGCACCCTTCCGGACCCCCCCCCCTGGGGCTGCAGGCAAAGGAAAACCGCCCCGACCCTGATACTTCCCCCTCCCGTCACTCTTCCGACGCCAGACAGCCACCCCTGGAAATGACGGGCGGCCATCCTGTAGCCGTCTAGGAGCCGGAAGAGCAGCCAAGACAGGGGAGTCTACACCCACAGCAGCCCCCCAACCCCAAATCTGCACTGGAACACCGGCGAAAAGCGCAGGAGGATCAACCCGATGGGCAGCCAGCACGGAGTCTGCGGATCCCCGACGCTGCTGCATCATAGCCGGGTGTGAATCTCCGATCCGATGGAACCCTCCAGCTGCTGACTGTCGGGGGAATCCAAGTAGAGCCTCCGCAGACCGCCGCCATTGCTCCCGCGGCAGGGCAGAGGCAGAATCGCAGCCTGCTCCACACTTCCGGGTGGTCCCGGAAGTGATGTCACACAGCTTCCGGCGGCCATCTTGGACATCCGATCGGGCTGGGGGAAGCCCTGCAGACACTCCCTCCATCGGGGCAACCCTCTCATCGGCACTGACGGTGAGAAGCCCGACGTCACCGTGAACTCCCCGGCGGCCATCTTGGGGAATCCCAGCAGCGCTCAACGATGTCGGAAGGGCAGGAGAAACGGTGGAAAAGACCCGCTGATGGGAGGGATTGATCCCGCGGAGACCCCCCTCCGTTCCATGGTCGGTGCTATACGGAGCTGTCAGCTGCACACTGGTGGAAAAAGCCGATGCCCTGTCAGATTCCAGCAAACCCGGGCGGGCCGAAACCTCGCCCTCCAACGCCCGAGCACCAGTGTTCACCACAGGGTCCAGCAGAGCAGGCACCGCATTCCCAAGAGCCTTGGACTGGACATCCACACCGCCACGACCGCCAGCCATCTGCAGGTAAGGGACACCTAACCAAGATAGCGCAGTAGATGTTAAGGGCAGGGATCGTGCTTCATTCCTTACAGCAGCAGAGAATTGTAAGGGCAGAGAATGGGACCGTTGGTGTCCGACCGGCCTACCCGCCCCCGGGGGTCTCCCCTGAACTGCAGACACACTGTTGGTCCAACGGTCGTGATTGTGGTACACCTCAGCGAGGGACCCACAACCCTGGTTCTTCAAATAGGCAATCCCTCGGTACTTGGCCTTCAAGGCCCGCTTCACCTCCTTCAGATACTTTTTATAGGCCACCCACTCCGTACCAGGAATGGTGGCCTGCAGGCTCTCCAGGTGGGAGAGCTGGGCTTGCAGCTGGGCCGCCTCCTCCTGGAGACCCCGGAGCTGTCGCACCGCTGCTACAACCTCTTCCGGGGCCCTAGCCAGCTCCTGGAAGGGCAGCAGGCCCGACCCTCCATCCTCATCCTCACTGGAGGAGGTAGAGGCCTCCTCCAGGACCCAAGGTGGAGGGTGGACCCCTCTGCCCCCTGCACTGGTGGAGGAGCTCGGCACAACACTCCAGGGCCCCCCCAGGGCCTCTCCCTGCCTCCACCCAACCTCCACACCCTGCCTCGGAAGGAGAAGCGAGCCTTCTCCAGGGGGTAGCAGGCCCAATCCTCCGGGCATGTGGGTCCCTCCTCCCTGGCCATGTGCAGGCCTACCTGGGGAGCCCCCCTCCTGGGGCACCGGCTGAAAACAGGTCCCAGCATCCACAGCATTCTGCAGCAAAGGAGGCCTGGTAGGCCCCTGGGCCTGGGCCTCTCCCGCTGGAGGTGGCCCAGGACCCGACATCCAAACACAGTCAGTGAACAAAAACTCCTCCCCCTAGCAGGAGCTCTCCAAAGTAGGTCCTCTCACCACGACTGCTGAAGAGCAACTGAGTGGAGCTGCCACTCGTGGGGCTGCAGAATCCTGCTTAACCTGTCCGCCAGGTAGTTCTCCGGACCAGAGAGATACACTGCCCTGAGGAGCATGTTGTGCTTCAAGGCAAAGGAACAAAGGTCTTGAGCCTCCCGACAAAGGAGCTTGGAACCAGTCCCGCCTGTTTGTTCACATAAAGCGTAGTTACTCCCCTGTAACAGGTGTTCTCCAGGAGCAGCAGGAATCAGTCCTCACTTATGGGTGACGTCGGCGCCGACGGAGCCCTCGCGGAGCAATTTTCCCCAGCTTTCAAAGAAAGCCTTTGGGAATTGCAGCGCGCATGCGCGGTCGTATTCCCGCCCGAGGGTTGCCATCTTAGCCAGTCAGATGACATAGCTAAAAAAGATAGCATAAAAATTTGCAAAAAGAACATAAGCAGACGATTGCAACTCCAAGGGGAGGAGGGAGGGTAGTGAGGACTGATTCCTGCTGCTCCTGGAGAACACCTGTTACAGGTGAGTAACTACGCTTTCTCCAGGACCAAGCAGGAAGTCAGTCCTCACATAAGGGACTCCCAAGCTCAAGGCTACCGGAGACCCTAAGCACAAAAATGAGCTCCCTCTAGCCTCAGCAGCACAGAAGGAAAGAATCTCGCTGAATATCACCCACCGGTAGCCCACATCCGGGATGGAGGGTAGGAGTTGCTCAGACCTCAAAGAGATTACGGAGGACTGCCTGTCCGAAAGCACTGTCCCTACGGGGACTCCCTCTCGAGACAGTAATGGACCGCAAAAGTCTGGCTCGAAGACCAAGTAGCGGCCCGGCAGATGTCTGCCAGCGGAACAGAGCGGAGGTAAGCCACTGACGTGGCCTTTGCCCGAACGCAATGAGCCGTGACTCTACTTTCTAAGGAGAGTCCGGCTGCCCCATAAGCCCAAGAGATACAGTCCGCCACCCAGATGGACAGAGTACGCTTGGAGACCGGGAGCCCCAATCTATTGGGGGTTAAAAGACACAAAAAGCTGAGCAGCTTTACGGTGCTCCCGCGTAACGGTCAAGGTAGAAGTTCAGAGCCCTTCTACAGTCCAGGGTATGGAGGACCGTCTCAGCTCGGCTGGAGTGTGGTCTGGGGAAAGAAGGTTGGAAAGTACCACCTCCTGATTGATGTGAAAAGGGGAGACCACTTTAGGCAGAAATTTCGGATGAGTCCGTAGGACCACCCTATTCTTGTAGAACCTAGTGTAAGGGGGATCAGACACGAGGGCCTGCAATTCACTTACGCGTCTAGCGGAAGTGGAGGGCTATCAAGAACAGAGTTTTCCAAGACAGAAAACGGAGGAGAAACAGGTAGCCATAGGTTCAATAGGCGGACAGGTGATCCGCTGCAAAACCACATTCAGGTCCCAGTCAGGCGCTGCCGGGCGCAGAGGTGGTTTAAGTAGAAGGAGACCTCGGAGAAACCTCGCTACGAGAGGGTCATTGGAGAGAGGTCTGCCGTCCACCGGCACATGATGTGCTGAAAGAGCACTGAGGTGAACTTTGACGGAGTTGGACTTAAGTCCCAGATTAGAGAGGTGCAGCAAGTACTGCAAGGATCACCGACACCGGGCAGGAGGAAGGGATCCTGAGACTGGTTGGGTACACCAGACTGCAAAGCGACGCCATTTAAGGGCGTAGCATTTGCGGGTAGAAGAAGGCCGTCGCGAAGCCCAGACGACCTCCTCCACCTCTGTCGGCAGGAGAAGGGGAGCAAGGACTACCCTCTCAGCAGCCAGGCCATGAGGTTGAGAGACCTGAGGTTGGGGTGCAGGAGGGACCCCTGATCCTGAGTGAGGAGATCCGGTTGTACCCCCAGAGGGATTGGATCCTCCACCGCCAGTTGCAGCAGGAGCGGAAACCACGGCTGCCTGGGCCAGCGAGGGGCCACCAGGATCATGAAGGCTTTGTCTCGGAGAACCTTGAAAAGAGTCCGAGAGACTAGCGGGATGGGAGGGAAAGCGTTACAGAAGGCTCCCCGACCACGAGATCAGAAAGGCGTCCGCCGCAAGCCGAAGGGGTTGTGGCTGACGAGAGCAGAAGCGAGGAAGCTGCCGGTTGTGAGGACTGGCAAAGAGATCCACCGTGGGGAGACCCCACTTGAGGAAGAGCTTCTGAACTACCAAGGGATCCAGACGCCACTCGTGCGGCTGGAGGACCCTGCTGAGCTTGTCTGCAAGGCAATTTTCTTGGCCCGGGAGGATAAACTGCCTTGAGGAGAATGCCGTGGACTGACGGCTCAAGAGCAGAGCTTCTGTGCCTCCCGGCAGAGGAGGAAGGAGCCCGTGCCCCCCTGCCTTGTTCACGTAGAACATGGCAACTTGATTGTCCGTCTGGACAAGGACGGACTGTTGGGAAGTCAGGTGGGAGAAGGCCTTGAGAGCTAGGCGGATCGCCCTGAGCTCCAGGAAGTTGATCTGCTGAGCCGACTCCCACGTGGTCCAGAGGCCCTGAGTACGTGCCTCTTGGCAATGTGCTCCCAGCCCAGGAGGGATGCATCGGTGGTCAGCACCCGGGTTGGCTGAGGGTGACTGGAAAGGCATTCCGAATGTCAGGTTCGGCTGCCGGAGCCACCACCGGAGAGACGAGACCAGCGGCTCGGAAACGCGCACTAGGTCTGCTAGGCCGCCCGTGGCTTGACGCCACTGCTGGCGGAGACACCATTGAGCAGACCGCATATTCAGGCGGGCATTGGGGGTCACATGGACGGTGGAAGCCATATGGCCGAGCAGTCTCAGGAAGAGCCTGGCGGAGACCAGGTGCTGGCTGAGAAAGCTGTCGGCTAGGTCAATGAGCCGCTGAGCCCTGTCGAGCGGTAGGTACGCTCGCGCCTGCGGAGTGTGCAGCCTTGCGCCGATGAACTCGAGATCCTGTGAGGGGAGCAAAGTGGACTTTGCGAAGTTTATAAACAAAGCCCAAGTGCTGCAGCAGAGTCACCGTGGTGCGCATGGCGTTGGCGAACTCCTGAGCGGACGCTGCTCTGTTGAGCCTGTCGTCGAGGTTCGGATTGTCTTTGAGGCCGTGTAGCGGGAGATGGGCCGCCACGACCGCGAGACATTTTGTGAAGACTCGCGGTGCGGCTGACAGGCCAAAGGGCAGTACTCTGTACTGGGAATGATTTCCTGCCACCACAACCCATAGGTATTGGCGGTGGCTTGGGTGGATGAGGAGGTGCGTGTCGGCATCCTTTAGATCCAAGGAGCATAGCCAATCTCCCTGCTGGAGGTAGGGCAGAAAGGATTCCAAGGGTAAGCATTTTGAACTTCTCCCGCACAAGGAACTTGTTGAGGTTGCGCCAGTCCAGGATGGGTCTGAGGCCCCCTGTCTCTTTGGTATCAGAAAATACCTTGAATAAAAGCCTTGACCTCTCAGGTGGTGTGGCACCGGTTCCACCGCCTGTTCCTGCAGAAGACCTGCTAACCCTGAAGGAGCAACTCCCTGTGCAGAGGGGGGCGCGGAGGTTCTCCCGGAAAATAGGAGGGAGTGACATGATGGAAGTGGAGAAGGTAGCCTTATCGCACTACCAGAAGCACCCAGGAAAATGCGGTGATGCAGGACCACATCTGCTCGAAGTTAACCAGACGGCCTCCTGAGCTGTGAGGAACCAGCGGGGGGGGAGAGGCTATGCTGAGCGAGTCAAAAACCCCCACCCTGCTGAGCAGGGGCTGGTGGTGCCGGCTTGGGGGCTTGCTGCATACGGGACCCGTTACCCCGTCCCTTGGCCTGCTGGCCCTGTTGGGGAGCTGCAGGGGCCTGATAATGGGGTATTGTTTGTAGGCAGCCGCCTTCCTCGGGTAAAAGGACTTGTTCCCCGAGCCCTTCTTTTTCGGGGAAGGGGCTGAGGACTTCCAAGAAAGCCTGGTCCTGGTGAGAGTCTCAGTCTCAATTTGTGCAGACTTTTCCGCCATGGGCGTGCCACAGAGGTTTTCGCCTCGGGCAGGGGGACATCGATCCCCAAATTGTTCCGTACCCAGGGCTCAAGGTCTGACGACTGAAGCCAAGACCTGTCGGCTGGCGGGCACCGATGACAGGCTGCCTGGCCACTCGAGCGAGGCTTCAAGAAGCCATCATAGGCTGATCAGGGACATGAACTCTTCTTGAGCATTCCCGGAATGCCCGTGGACAAGGCTAGGAAACCTCCGCAAGGGCGCCTCGGCAGAGGACCAGCGGAGAATCCGGCTAGCTCTTTAGCCAGATCGCCAGGGAGAGTTACATGCCCATGTATATGAGCTGGTAAGTCTGGGACAAGACATGGCGAGCATAGAGCCCTGGAAGCACTTCTTGCCAAGGGGCCATCCAGGTTACGGGCCTCCCTTCCAGCGAGTTCCCGAGGACCGAGGAGTGCATCTTCTGGCGCTTACGACCGAATTGCATGGCCGGAATTCCACTACCATGGAATGGTCTTGTGGGGGGGGGTTTGTTGGCAAGCTGTGCCTTTTGAAAGTCCAGCAGGGCTATCTGCGGGACCCGCATAGGATAGAATGACCCGCTTGCTCAGGGGGACCCCACGGCGAGGTAGGGAGCGACTCTTCCCACATGCGGGAAGAGTGAGTCGTTCCAGCATAGGAAGGAGGACCGGACACAGTAAACCGTGTTCACTCTCGCGGTGAGAGTCATACTGGAGGGCGTCGAGGCTCTTCGGCCTCGGAGGCTCCTCCTCGGGATCCGCAGGAAAGGCCAAAGCCTTGGCACATGTCCCGAACGAAGTCCGAGAACGGGCATCCTCCGGGGGGGACCTGCTTCCGAGGCTCGGAGCTCCTGGTGAGTCCGGGATGGGACAACACCGAGTCCGTGAAAAGAAATCAGGTGACTCTTCCTCCTCCCGACTCCCAGACCGACTCCGACGAGGACTCGGTGGGGTCGGCCAGGGCCAGGGCGCCGGCGCCAGTCCGTCTCCGACGCCGAGGGAGTACTAGGCGTTCGGCGACCTCGGGCCCGAACGGGGATGGCCGAGGGTGGAACCATCGACCGAGGATCGAACTCGAGTTCTCATCGACTCGAGGATCGGCTCGGTCTCCGGGGTCGGACGTGGACGTCGAGTTTCCGGCGGTCGGGGGCAGCGTGGCGCCAAGCCGAGGCCAGCGGAGAGGCAGTGCCGCTGCTGGTCCAGGTGAAGGCAGCCAGTCTGCTCTGCAAGGCCGTCAACCTTGTGTTTTTTGAGTCCGAGCTAAGGTGACCACAGCAGCCCCGACTCGGGCCCCGACGGCGTCGGGACCCCCCGGGGGCCCCAACGTCGGCTGTCGCCGGAGGCGAGGTCCAGAAAGGACCACTAGTGGACTACCCGGGCAGGCAATCTCCGACTCCAGGCGAGGTCGCTCGGGAGTGTGCCTTCTCCAAGGACCCGGGGCGGCTGTCGGGGCTATGCGAACCTGGCCCTGCGGGAACCAGGAGCGGTGCACAGCGACGGAAGCCCTCGCGGGGGGTTTTTCCGTCCGACGATGGTCCCCGGAGGGA
>JAWIIG010000169.1:0-49923 GCA_033557465.1 Ichthyophis bannanicus
AAAGCACGATGCAGCACTTACCCCACTCACCATCTCCAGAGGACGGCATCACAGTTATCTCTTGCACAATCTGGTCACTTCCTGTTTATGCAATTCTGGAAGTTAGTGTCAGAGGAGGGCAGAAGCTGTAGATTGTACTACTAGTGCTGCTACTTATCATTTGTATAGCATTACAATGGTAAGAGAAAGTTCCTGCTCCTAAGAGCTTATAGTCAAGTCAAGACAGACAATGCAAGGGTTCAAGATAGACAATACAATAACTGGGGACTAAGATATATCTAAGGGAATGGTAAGGAAACACACTCCCTCCACCACAACAGCAGCCCCAATGATCAGACATCCCTGCAGTGAGCGGGAAGGTAAGCTCCTTCCCGCTCCCCACTGGCAACACCAATCACCGGGGCTGAGGGAACATTCAAAATCAGAGCCAGCCTGAAGAGAGCTCTCTTTCTCCCTCCACCGCAGCAGCAGCCCCGACGATCGTACATCCTTGCAGGGAGTGGAAAGGTAAGCTCCTCCCCGCTCCTCCCTGCTTCCCCCTGCAACACCAATCACCACGGCTGAGGGAACATTCAAAATCAGAGTCGGCCCAGGCAGCCCATGACTAAGGGCCTCACCAAAGGGCCCTTTTGCATGACCCTTAGGCGGGGCACAGTGAAAGAAGGTAGAAGAAACAAAGACTCTGGTCCATATCACTTAATTTATAATCCAGCAATGAAGCAGAGCAACAATCAACTCGTCCAATTTCTACCACTACCCAAAGACCAGCTCCACCTACATCACACACACTATCCTCTTTCACAGACCACTGAAGAAGATTACACAAATGGACATACAATATCTGAGCACAGGACCAATAATATTCTTGGTCAGCTGCCTCCTCCTCCACATTAAAAAGAAAAAAAAATTCAGACCATAGATCCACAAGGGCCCTTTCTTCACCCACTGCCCTTAGCCCATCCCCACGAATCTTCCGCTGAAACAGAAATAACAACCTTAGATGTCTAGGTGAAAGACACCACACATCAAACAGTCAACATTTCCCTGCTGCATCCTTACACCGACAATGCACCAATTCGTCATCAAGCTACAGCAAAGATGCACAGAGCCTTCCCAAATCAACAAATATGATCTTTCTCATCATCATTGGCATACTATACAGACCTGCTAATGCTACTTATATCACCACTACATCCATATCAGCATCGCAGGCACATCCACGATACATACTATTCTACCCACCAAGCTGGTAATCCATCTATAGGCTATCATTCAGAAGGGCTTCAAGACTAATAAGAATTCAAACAACTCCTCATGCTATACCCCATTATACTCAATTAATGTCTAGCTTCACTGTCAAACATAGGTCTGATTAATGCTTGCTCCATTCATAATAAGTTAAACATAATTATTGACTACATGCAACTCCACCAATCCGACATCCTATGCATCACAGTTGTGGCTTAAGAGCTCAGACCAAGTTATTCTAAATCAAATAACTCCATCCACACACACATCATATAACTGTCCTCATACCCACAAAATAGGAGGAGGAGTTCTAATCCTAGCCCAATCTGACTTCAAGTTTAAGACCTCCAGCTCCTCAAGCTCCAAGAGCTGTGATATAATCACTATTGACAACAAACAGATAGCTATCTGTCTAACATACAGATCCCCTAGCACGGTAACTGAAGATACATCCATACATCTAGAAGCAATATGTGCAGCCAGTTCTCCTCACAAACCTCTGATCTTACTAGGGGATCTAAACCTTACCTCAGCATCCAAAAGGAGGAAACAACTTTCCATCAAGCTATGAAATCTCTTCAATTACACCAAATAATAACACAACCTACACACTGCTCAGAATCCACCCCAGACCTTGTATTTGTTGCTAAAAGCCTCCTAGAACAAGATAACATAACCACTCCGCTAGTCCACTCCAATTACCTGGTCAGACCACCACGCCATACATTTTAAGATTCAGCTCCCAACTACACATGAACCTCAGAAGAATCCCAGCCCAAGAAGAAGATTTATAGGTTTCAATAGAGACAAATTTCTCAACGAGGTCCTACAGAACCTCCCCCAGGACTGCAAAAATCTCGACGAGACTATCAACACATGGAACACCACCATCAGCACAGCAGCTAGAGCACCCACCAGAGACAATGGAAAATCACAAGAATACCAGAATAAATCTGGCCCTATGGTACTCTGAAGCTGTAAGAGAGTCTAAAAGAAAACTACGCCAGAAGGAGTGGCAATGGAGGCGTGACCTGCTCTGAAAACACGTTAAAATAATACCTGATAATGCAACACAATTACAACAGTCTTATAATAGCCAAAGGAGCAATATCATACCAATCTCATCTTAAAGGCTAGCAACAAGCCAAGAGATCTCTTTGAGATAGTCAGGTCCCTCGCAAAAGATACAACACAAAAGGATGAAGACAAGATTCACCCTCAAGCATTTGCGGATTACCTCCTCACCAAAAATAACTCTCCTTGAGAGCCCAAGACCCCACCAATACCTCCACGCCTACACTGAGCACAGGAACTACCCCACCAGGGACATGGAGTGAATTCTACATCCCCACAACCGAGCAGGTTACACGCATAATCACTGAGCTAAATTCCAGCAACAGCTCCATCAGATCCCTGCCCAGTGGCTTGGATAAAATTAACAAAGGAAGAGCTGGTCAAAGATATCCACAGGATAATAGGCCAGGATTACATGCCCACTGCCCTCAAAGAAGCAAATATCCAACCAATCCCGAAAACCACTTCACCAGACCCCACAGATCCTTCAGCCTACAGACTGATCTCAAGCCTTCCTTTTCTAACCAAAATTGATAAAACTGTGCAGAGACAGTTCCAGGACCACCTGGACACATATGCCCCACTAGACCCTCATCAACACAGCTTTCACCCTAACCACAGTGTGGAGACTCTACTCATCTATTTATTTGACACCCTACTCAGAGGAATTAACAACATTAAGACCAGTTTCCTGTTAGTGTTCATTGACATCTCCTCTGCATGTGACACAGTGTCCCCACAACATCCTCTTGAAAAGACTAACTGACATTGGTCTATACAACACTACACACAAATGGTTTCAATCATACCTTCATGACAGACAGCAGGGACGGACAGATCTTCTTAGTGCGCCTCTTCTCTCCCGCCGCCATCCAGAAAGTGGCTAGATGGAGGTGTGGGGGAGGGGGCGCACGCCCAATGTTCAAGTTGCCAGGGCGCGATTCAAGCTCAGTACGGCCCTACTCTTATCCACTACTTATGTGTATCCTGCCATACCCTAGTCCCCAGTTTTGTGATGTTGTTTCATCTTGGTTAGATTGTAAACTTTGATGAGCAGGGACTGTGGTCTTACATCTATATGTACAGTGCTGCATACACCTTGTAGCACTATACAAATGATTAGTACTAATAGTAATCAGGCAGTAGTGATTTTCAGCCGCTGCCCGGTTGTCCCTTGGTGATAAATGTTAGGCACAGTAAAGGCTGTCCCAACTTTCACATGGAAGCTAACTGGGCAGCGGCTGAATATCACCACTATCCGGTTAACTTCAGCACTATCCGGCTGACCTGGATATTTGATGCTGGTTGCCAGATATGGCCCCGGCATTGAATATCCAGTTCTTAGGTACAGCAGAAGCAGCTAGCCACTTAGACTGACTAGCCACCACTGCAGAATATCAGGCCCTACAATATCATTGTTCCCATGAAAGCACTGGGATCATAACTCTAACAGAATTACAGAGAATGAAGAGATTTGTGATCACCTGAGATACTCCCGACCAATAATCAGTTTGATGCAAAGCAAGCACACACAGTGGTAAAAGAGAAAAACACCAGAACATCTCTGATTATAGAGGTGCCGGTTTCAAGTGATTACGCTGAATTGTGTTGACAGGCAAAAGATCTCAAGTATCAAGAAATGAAGTGAGAGACTAAGGTAATGTGGCCAGAATGATACAGAGAGATTTCCCATCATGTTGGCTTGATTAAGAGGAATTTCCAAGCACACTTTGATAAACTGCCTATACATGTGACATCTTATGAATGCCAAAAAAGAAGCCCTTTTAGGTACAATGCAAGTAGTACGCCAAGCGTTAGCAGTATGTTTGAGAGACTGAGATCATATTCCACATACCCTGGCTTCGGAGTGAGGTTCATTACTGCCATGGTATGCACAAAACAAACTCATTTGGAGACAGTACCCCTTTTTAGTTCACCATATGCTTTTAATGGTGTTATCCTGACTTTCACTCAGGGAAGAAGCATGTAGACATAATTAGAAGGATTGATTACACCAATATATAACACGGTGATAGTGCAAACTCAAATAGTCATAGAGGCATCTGTGTCAACAGCAATATTAGCTGGGCTTTTTTGAGAGGGTACATGCTAGTATGGAGTACTGGCACTTTTTTCATTGCCTGCTAAAATTGACCCATGATCCTCACATACTAATGAAGAAGTCCTTTATAAAAACCGGCACCTTTTTTCCTAGGAAAACTGCACTGAATATTAATAAACTGTTTTGTATCCTCAGCAAAACTGTACTATAAGTTTTAACGAAGAGCAAACTCCTACACATTAAACATACAAGATTCTTCCCTAGCCACTGACCACATCTTTACCTTACAGACACTGATAAACAAATAAGTTAAAACAATCCCTCTGGAAACTTTTTTCATGTTTCATTGGTTTTAAAATTGTATTTGATTCTGTTTGGCACCTTAGCCTGAACCTCAATATGCTATAATGTGAAATCAGAAAAAAAACCCACTCCTGATAATTAAAACTGTGCAATCATTCAACAGCTGTTAGGTAAAGATAAACATACCGACAGATAGCTTCAGGCAAGAGCAAGACGGAGATGCAGTGCCAGTCCTACCATGCTCCATATGTGTATCAGTGAGGTCCCTACCTCAGCTCGTGGACTAAAACTAAATAATTCAGAGAATAAAAATCTAGAGCATGTGGCCATCTGGTCATTTTATTCCCTTCCACAAAGGTTTTACAGACTAACCTAAACATGCTAGAACACTATTGCAAAGTATGGGACCTAGAGGGGACTCTGCAAAGAAAAAACCTGAAAAAAGCGAAAACATTCAAAACCAATTCTAATTTTATCCAAACCGCTAACAGTTAGAGCACATACAAAAATATGGCTAGCTTGACCTGGCATTCTGTAAGTGCACTTGGGAACTTTGACTGGTAGGCTTTAAAGACTCTGCAAGAAAAAAGCTTTAAGGATCTTCCATACAATAAAACAGGGATTCTCAGCTGCACTCTGGAGGGTCGCCTAACTAGTCTGGTATTTAGAAGACATGTAGGGCCCAATATTTGAAGGACATTTTACACGGTTTACAGCCCAGTAAACCATGCAAATGCCTTAGATGGAGATATTCAATGACACATAGATGGGTAATGCTGTTGAATATCCCCATCTGTGTCCCCTAAGTGCCCCGATGCTATCCAGCTAGCATTGGGGCATGTCGGGGGCATTCTGAGGCAGAGCGGAGACAGGGGTGCAAGATAACCGGGCAGCAGCAATATTGCATGCTGCCCGGTTAATGCTATGTGTCAAAAAGATAGGCAAGGAAAACCTTTGTCTATCTTTATGGCACAGGTATTAAACGGGCAGCATGCAATATCGCTGCTGCCAGGTTAGCTTCGGTGGCTTCCGGTTTGTGCAGCGATACCCGGATATTCAATGCTGGGGCAACATATGACCCCAGTTTTGAATATCCGGATTTAAGGGCCGGTAGGCAGAGCTATGCGTCAATGTGGTGCATAGCCTGCCCAGAACAATATCAGGCCTGTAATTAATATGTATGAGATATATTTGCGTGCATTGAAGACCCATGGTCGGATTAGAAACATGGAAATATAGAAACTGTTGACAGCCTTTCAAGTCATAAGAACATAACTAACAACATCGCAAATGCCATACTGGATTAGACCAAGGTCCATCAAGCCCCAGTTTCCATCAGTGGCCAATCCAGGTCACAAGTACCTGGCAGGTTCCCATTAAGGCACTCAGGTTCCACAATGCTTGTCCCAGGGCAAGGAATGGATTTCCCTGGTCCTCTTTAATAATTTATGGACCTTTCCTCCAGGAACTTGTCCAAACCTTTTTTAAACCCAGCTACACTAATAGATTTCAAATATTGGGTTGTCACTTATCAGAACTAGATGCTATGTAGCTTCAAAATATATAACTAGCTCTACTCTTTTACCATTAACCAACTCTAGTATCCTATAACAAGAGTGTATTATTTCTTGTATAGCGAACAGATCTCAGAATCGAATCGGCTATAGACTGCTTTCACTTTCGTAATGCAGCCAGGTGCCTTCAATACATCAATGATCTGTTAATTTTGCTATTAACTTTTAATTTATTTTTCTTCTTTAAATTAATTTTTCTTTTTATTTTCAATAAAATTATTTTCAATAAAATTGAACTGCAGTTGAAGCCTTTGTATTTCTTCATTGTTTGGAACAACTTTAAATGATGTTGTAAATCAGCCTCAAGCGATCGAAAATCTCTCAAATCAATTAATTGCTATAAGGTTGACATTGAATCTCTCTGGGCGCGTTGTAGGGCGATGAAAATACTTCCACTCTAACTATAGCGTTTCCATTGTCACCATGCTGCACTCAAAAGCCTCATAGTGAGGGATTGTCCCAAAAGTATTCTATAGCTTGTAACTTTGTGTCATATGATGGACACTGTGCTGATCCAAAAGATTTTTCTTCAATGCTCTACATCTGCTTAAGCTTCATGGCTAAGTGTCTCACACTCAGTGTTCCAACATGAAAGCTGCTGCTGCAGTGTTTTAAACTGTTTATAAATTACTCCATTCCATTTTAAACTGTTAGAAATTGCTCCATTCCGACGCATTAATAGGCGCCACAGCATTCACCTATTAGCGTTTCTTCAGGGGACTGCCTATAAAAAATGGAACATTTACCTTAAGTTATCCAATAACACTTGAATCTGAAAAGGTTGGTCTTTATGATTACAAAGAGATACTCACGGTCGCTTCCACACTGAGCCTTGCATTGAAAAAAACGCCGCGCATGCGGGATGAAATTGCTACTCCTTTTTAAATGCCTGGGAGCAGTCACATGAAGTAGACCTCTTTAGAATATCCCCCATTCAATGGCACTGTTTAGGCCTGTTGGATACAAAGTGCCCAATCTAAAAATCCATTCCTGTTCTCGTCTCAGCAATGTCTGTGCACGGATTTACCTCCTGTTCCCTGAATAACATGATCAATGCAGAGACAGTGTAGTGTTGTAAATGAATGATTGTTCTCTATACAGTGTGATACTATGGGGGCTTGAACATATGCACAAGCCAATCGACTTTTGTGTTCTTTCATTCTAACTTGAAAAGCCCGAATAGTTTTACCTACATAGACCTGTGGACACGGACAGACAATGGCGTACACTACAAATGTAGAATTACAAGTGGTGTGATGTCTCAACTTATAAGTTTTCCCGTTATGTACAAAATGATCCGTTTCTAAAGTAATCGAACAAATGGTACAGGACCCACATTTATAATGACCCCGAACATTTGGTTCGTTGGAAGATGTTGTTCTTAATACAGTAGGGGTGAGGATTTCTTTCAAATTTCTGTGTCGTTGCCACACGCATCGGATGTGATGATTTTCCAATCCTGGAGTGCTTCGCAAAACATTGCTATGTTTTTTTAAGATCCGCTGCACTCGATGACTAAATGGAGAATATTTAGTTATGAAATGTGATGTATTTTCATATAGATCATCTCTTTTGTTTGATTGCAATAATAAATCTCTGTTAACATGTAATGCTCTTCTATATGCGTTATTTATCACATGGTCGGGTAACCTCTAGCTCTAAATTTTTGTTTCAATATAGTGGCTTGTATCTTATATTCTGCAACATCTGAACAGTTTCCCTATAACGAAAGAACTGAGAGATTGGAAGGCTATTTTTCAGATTACTTGGATGGGCACTTTTATAATCCAATAAGCTATTCCCGGTCAGTGGATTTTTCTAAATACTGATGTTTGCCAAACTGAACTTGTCTTAGAAACCTTGACATCCAAATATGTAATCGTATCTGCGGCGTGTGCATAGGTGAATTGAATATTCTCATCGCGAGTATTTAGCCAATGAACAAAGTATTGAAGATCTTGATCATTCCCTTCCCATAGCATAAAAACGTCATCAATATACCGCACCCACAGTTTTATGTTGGTGGAATATTCTATAGGGGGAATCCATGTCTGTTCAAATTTTGCCATATACAGATTGGCGATCGACGGAGCGCATGTCGCGCCCATGGCAACTCCCGCAGTTTGTAAATAACTGGTCACTTTAGACGTAACTGCTTTATATACGAGCATACCACAACAAGCAGCGTTTGATATAGTAAATGAAGCATTAAAAGATAGGGGAGATCTATCGGAAGCACAATTGCAATTCATATTGGATTTGTTGCGCCTGATACTCTTCCGCAATTATTTTCTGTTTGAACAGACAACTTTATTTACAAACTGCGGGAGTTGCCATGGGTGCGACATGCGCTCCGTCGATCACCAATCTGTATATGGCAAAAGTTGAACAGACATGGCTTCCCCCTATAGAATATTCCACCAACATAAAACTGTGGGTGCGGTATATTGATAACGTTTTTATGCTATGGGAAGGGAATGATCAAGAGCTTCAATACTTTGTTCAGTGGCTAAATACTCGCGATGAGAATATTCAATTCACCTATGCACACGCCGCAGATACGATTACATATGTGGATGTCAAGGTTTCTAAGACAAGTTCAGTTTGGCAAACATCAGTATTTAGAAAATCCACTGACCGGAATAGCTTATTGGATTATAAAAGTGCCCATCCAAGTAATCTGAAAAATAGCCTTCCAATCTCTCAATTCTTTCGTTATAGGAGAAACTGTTCAGATGTTGCAGAATATAAGATACAAGCCACTATATTGAAACAAAAATTTAGAGCCAGAGGTTACCCCGACCATGTGATAAATAACGCATATAAAAGAGCATTACATGTTAACAGAGATTTATTATTGCAATCAAAACAAAAGAGATGATCTATATGAAAATACTTCACATTCATAACTAAATATTCTCCATTTAGTCATCGAGTGCAGCGGATCTTAAAAAAACATAGCAATGTTTTGCGAAGCACTCCAGGATTGGAAAATCATCACATCCTAGGCGTGTGGCAACGACACAGAAATTTGAAAGAAATCCTCAGCCCTACTGTATTAAGAACAACATCTTCCAACCGAACCAAAATATTCGGGGTCATTATAAATGTGGGTCCTGTACCATTTGTTCGATTACTTTAGAAACGGATCATTTTGTACATAACGAGAAAACTTATAAATTGTGACATCACACCACTTGTAATTCTACATTTGTAGTGTAACCGCCAATTGTCTGTCCGTGTCCACAGGTCTATGTAGGTAAAACTATTCGGGCTTTTCAAGTTAGAATGAAAGAAGAACACAAAAGTCGATTGGCTTGTGCAGACGTTCAAGCCCCCATAGTATCACACTGTATAGAGAACAATCATTCATTTACAACACTACACTGTCTCTGCATTGATCATGTTATTCAGGGAACAGGAGGTAAATCTCGTGCACAGACATTGCTGAGACGAGAACAGGAATGGATTTTTAGATTGGGCACTGTGTATGCCAACAGGCCTAAACAGTGCCATTGAATGGGGGATATGCTAAGAGGTCTACTTCACGTGACTGCTCCCAGGCATTTAAAAAGGAGTAGCAATTTCATCCCGCATGCGCGGCGTTTTTTCAATGCAAGGCTCAGTGTGGAAGCGACCGGTGAGTATCTCTTTGTAATCATAAAGACCAACCTTTTCAGATTCAAGTGTTTATTGGATAACTTAAGGTAAATGTTCCATTTTTTATAGGCAGTCCCCTGAAGAAACGCTAATAGTGAAACGCTGTGGCGCCTATTAATGCGTCGGGAATGGAGCAATTTCTAACAGTTTAAAATGGAATGGAGTAATTTATAACAGTTTAAAAACACGCAGCAGCAGCTTTCATGTTGGAACACTGAGTGTGAGACACTAGCCATGAAGCTTAAGCACATATAGAGCATTGAAGAAAAATCTTTTGGATCAGCACAGTGTCCATCATATGACACAAAGTTACAAGCTATAGGATACTTTTGGACAATCCCTCACTATGAGGCTTTTGAGTGCAGCATGGTGACAATGGAAACGCTATAGTTAGAGTGGAAGTATTTTCATCGCCCTACAACGAGCCCAGAGAGATTCAATGTCAACCTTATAGCATTAATTGATTTGAGAGATTTTTGATCGCTTGAGGGCTGATTTACAACATCATTTAAAGTTGTTCCAAACAATGAAGAAATACAAGGCTTCAACTGCAGTTCAATTTTATTGAAAATAATTTTATTGAAAATAAAAAGAAAAATTAATTTAAAGAAGAAAAATAAATTAAAAGTTAATAGCAAAATTAACAGATCATTGATGTATTGAGGCACCTGGCTGCATTACGAAAGTGAAAGCAGTCTATAGCCGATTCGATTCTGAGATCTGTTCGCTATACAATAAAATAATACACTCTTGTATAGGATACTAGAGTTGGTTAATGGTAAAAGAGTAGAGCTAGTTATATTATTTTGAAGCTACACTAATAGATTTGACTACATGTCTGGTAACAAATTCCATAGTTTGATTACGCTTTTAGTGAAAAAATATTTTTCTTTTATTAGTCTTAAATGGGTTACACTGTAGTTTCATCACATGTCCCCTAGTCTTTCTACTTTTGATGGCATAAACAGCCGATCTACATTTACCCATTCCATTCCATTAATTAATTTATAGACCTCTATCCTGTCTCCCTTCAGTCGTCTCTTTTCCAAGTTGAAAAGCCCTATCCTTTTAAGCCTTCCTCATAGGGGTATTCTTCTATCCCCTTTACCATTCTGGTGCCTCTTCCCTGTACTTTTTTAATTCCGCTATATCCTTTTTAAGATATGGTGACCAGAATTGCACACAGTATTCAAGGTGCGGTCGCACTATGGAACAATGCAGAGGCATTATAATATCCTTTGTATTATTCTCCATTCCTTTCCTTATGATTCCTATCATTCTATTTGCTTTCTTGGCCACTGCTGTACACTGGGCAGAGGGTTTCAACGTGTTATCCATGATGACGCCTAAATATTTTCCTGGGTGGTGGTTCCTAATGTGGAATCTTGCATCGTGTAATGGTAGTTTTGGTTGTTCTTTCCTAGGTGTATAACTTTGCACTTGTCCACATTAAATTACATCTGTCATTTGAATGTCAAGGTCCTCTTGCAAATTTTCACAATCCTCTTGCATTTTAACAACTTTGAACAATTTTGTGTCATCTCAAATTTGATCACCTCACTTGTTATTCCCATTTCTAGGTCATTTATGAATATGTTAAAATGCAGGCAGGCCCAGCACAGATCCCTGGGGTACTCCACTATTCACCTTTCTCCATGGAGGAAAATTGGCCATATAGCCCTACTCTCTGCTTTTCTATCTTTTAAACCATTTCTTGATCCATAGTAGTACACTGCCTCCAATCCCTTGACTTTTTAATTTTCTGAAAATCCAGGTACAACTATATCAACCGGCTCACATCGGTCTCCCTGTTTTCTTCACACCTTCCTTCTATCAAAAATCCATAAACTGCCCAAGGGAGATATTTGAAATAGTAAAATCACTAATCAATAAGACACCCAACAAAGTCACAACTGAGCCTCCCATAGCACCCCAACTCTAGCTAACATCTACAAGGAAAAACTAAAACATAAAGATTAATCCTTAATCAACCTAAACACACGTCATCCTTCACAAAACACACCTCACCCTCCACAACACCCCACCTGGATAATATTCTCCCCTACATCAAAGGATGCACTCGGAAAATATCATTTCCAAGCTAAACCTCACCACCTCCTACTTTGACCCTTGTCCAATAAGCTGGATAAAAGCAAAAAAATTAGAACTCTCTCCTTTTATCCTTCCCAATATCAACCTCTCCCTGCAACATGGCCACTTACCACCCTCCCTTAAACATGCACTAATTTGACCTATTCTGAAAGAAACAATCCTTGGATAAAAAATTCCCCAAACATTATACAGACCCATTCCAGTCTCCCATTCATGGCTAAAACTGGTAGAGAAAATAGTTCAGATTAGCTTCAGGATCATATCAAAACCTATGCCCCAATAGACGCACACCAATATGGTTTTCACCCATACCACAGAGTGGAGATGCTCTTCACTGTCCTGTTTGACGACTCACATGTGGTATCGATGACACCAAACAGGTCTTTCTCCTCATATTTATAGATATCACTGCAGCTTTTGATAGTATAAACAACCAAATTATGATATTCAGATTACAGCAAATAGGAATCAGAGATAACAGTTCTAAATTGGTTTCTCCTCTTATCTGTCAGGTAGAACACAACAGGTAAGAATAGAACAACATCTTTCTGATCCCTATAACCAAGAACAAGTTCTACCACAAGGTTCCACCCTCTCAACCCTCCTCTTTAATATTTATCTCCAACCCATCTGCTCTATTTTCAAAAAATAACAGGTAAACTACCACATATATACTGATGATATAATGTTATATCTCCTGTTCAACTCCTCTAACCCTACAATTTAAAAAAAAAATCACAGATTGCTTTGCAGAAATAACTGAATGGCTACTAATTCACAACCTTAGGATCAACTTCAGTAAAGCTGAAGCACTATATATAACGAGAAACCAGAACTTCACCTGCCAACATCCATCAAGTTCAGGACGCAAACATATGGTTAAAAACAAGGTAAAATACCTTGATGTAAGCCTTGATCACACTCTAAACATGTCTTCACACATAAAACAAACAATAAAAAGATCTTTTACAAACTCAAAAAATGCTGAAACAACCTTCGTCCACTACTCCACAGTCATGACTTCAAATTGTCATCAAACACAATCATTACACCCCACTTTGACTTCTCCAACACAATCCTACAAGGCATTACCAAATACACCATAAGACAACCTCCAAGTAGCTCCACACGTTGCAGCTAGAATAGTCCACAAACTCCAACCCAATATAACATCACCCCAATATTGCACGATCTTCACTGTCTCCCTGTACAGAGTTGCATAAACTATAAAATACTAGTCACAACTTTTAAACTAATCAACGAGATCACCCCTTCATACCTTTCCACCCTCATTACCAAGGAAACCCACACTCACATAAAACGAGACTGCAACAAAAACAAACTCACAACCCCATTAGATTTCAGGAAATCAAGAAAACAAACAAACAATAAAGCATTCTCACACATAGCACTAACCTCTGGAACTCCCTCCCAGGACTACCTAAGAGAAATAAATGACCTCTCAACATTCCGTAAAAAACTTAAAACCCATCTGTTTATCCTTCACTTTGGAAATGAACCTAACAGTAATAACCCCACCTCTTCCACTAATTAATCTCACTGCCAAAATTCATCCCACCCTAGCCGAGCTACCCAATCCAATATTCTTTCCTATTTTGGCAACCAAATTTTGTATATAGTTCATGTTTATGACTGTTTTCTGTTAAAACAATGTTAAGGTAAATAGTTTATAACACGTTCTTTGTAATGAATATGTTACTTTACTGTTACAATTCAAATGTTGTTCATTGTAAACCACATTTTGATGTGCTGGAAAATGTGGTATAAAAATGTATAATAAATAAATAAAAAATATAACAGATTAATAAGACTAGACTTTCCTTGGCTAAATCTATGTTGGCTTTCTCTCTTTAAATGGGAGGCCGCGGGCCCACGTGCCCGACGGCCGATGATAACCGGGGGGGCGGGGTGGCGCGCACTCCTTCCGCGGCGGGGTGAGGCGCATGCCCGCGCGCGTTTGATTTAAATTGATTGGCTCCCGCTTGCCAGGTGGCCGCGGGAGCCAATGGGGGGTGATCGCGGGACCAGGAGGAGCGAGCGGTCGGACGCCAGTCCGTTGAAGCTGGGGAGAGAGGACGGGCGTCTGGCTGCAGCTCCGAGTCTTCTTCGGCTCTGCGGGAGAGCTTCCTGCCGGTGGGGGTGACCGGTTGATCGCGGCGCTGTCCCGGGGTGCAGAGAGGAGCGTCGGAGCTGTGCTGAGGCAGTGTGAGGAGCAGCGTACATTGGCCGGCTGAGGCCTATTGCAGGTGGAGGGGGGGCATTATTGGGCTAGGGCTTCTGTCTGGCCATACGGTGCTCAGGGGATTGTTTTATTTTGAGGAGGGATAGTGTCATGGTGGGGCAGAGGGGCAAGGAGCAGAGGGGCAAGGAGCAGAGGAGGGGGGGGGCAAGGGGCAGAGGGGGGGGCATGAGGAATGGGGGGCAGTCCACGGGGCGGTCTTCTAAGGGCTCAAGGGGGCAGGCCAGGGGGAAGGCTGGGGCTGGGGCTGGGGCTGGGCGCAAGGCCCCTAGCAGCGGGGGCCCGCGGGGGCGTGGGGCTGGCAGGGGCCGGGAAATGGCTTCCGGGGATATGAGGGGATCAGTGCCTGGTGGGGTTATGGGTGCGGGCTCCGGCGGGGGGGCGGCGGGGACTGTGGCTCTTCCTCCTCCGGTGGTGGAATCCCCGGGGGTGGGAGGGGCTACACCGTTGCCAGCGGGGTTGCAGGGTCAGGAGGATGGGTTGGGGGAAGCCCTTGGGGTTGGCCTATGGTTCCAGGGGGGGTGGGCATGTCAAGTTGGGACTATGGCGGGGGGGGGGACAGGGTTCCTCCAGGGCTGATTGGACAGGGCCTTGGCAGCTGCCCTGGGGCTTGTCTGGTTCCCCTTCCTTGTTTTCGGTGTCTCCACAGGTTCCGGTGGGAGACGGGGGAAGGACGACGCTGAGCGGAACAGGTCGGTCTGCGGCGGAGGTACCTATGGCGCAGCGCGAGGACTTCCAGGAGGGGCTTCCAGCTGCTGCGTCCACCCCATCAGAGCCCCGGACTTCGGCGGATGGTGAGTTACCTGAGCCTCGGGCCGAGCAAGGCGCGGAGTTTAGTGCGGCTGCGGGGACGGGTGGCAAGGCGAGGAAGAAGAGCCGCAGCTCCGCAAGCGTCGGAGGAGGGGGGGCTCATCGTCGTCTTCATCGTCTTCGTCCTCGTCAGTTGGGGGAGGGGGCGGGCAACCTGTCGGTGGCAGGGGGGTAGTGGGGGGGGGCGGTGGGGGGGCTACATTGGCATCATTTTCCGAATTATGGGAGGGGGTGCCGCGTAAGCTTAGGCGCAAGATATGGAAGCGGAAGTACATAGATATCTTTCATTTGCTTGAGGGGAGGAAGCGTTCGGGGGACAGCCGGCGGAAACGGAAGGCGGATGAGAAGGCGGGCAGGGTCAAGAAGGCTTCGCGGAACGTCCTCAATTGCACGAGGGCTTTTCTTCGGTTAGCTAGTGTCTGGGGACAGCGTTACCCGGGGCACTACGGGATGTTGCTTGCATACGCCGACTCGATTCTGGAAGCGGCTCAGACTCATGATGGTTGGGCATGGCTCAACTATGATGAGAAGTTCCGCGATAAAATGGAGGAGAATCGCGCTCTGTCCTGGGGGACACAGGACATCAGCCTCTGGTTAACGCAGATGTCTGCCAGAGGAGGGGCAGGTGCGGGGGGGGCAAAAGGGGGCCGCTGCGTCGGCGAGTACGGGGCGGCCATTTCGGAGCGCCCCAGCTCCCGGGGTCCCAAAAAGCGCTGGGGAGGGGGTTGGGGACGTCTGCTGGCGCTTTAATAAGTCGTCTTGCCCCTTTCCGGACTGTAAGTTCCGGCACAGTTGCTCCTTATGTGGGGGAGGACACTCGGCTCTCCGTTGCGGGAAGAAGGGGCCCGCCCCCACAGCCACAAAGCAATAGTATTAGTTCGAGTGAGTTGGCCCCTACCCCCATAAAATTTTCGGCACTCCGGCCTTGGTTGCTGCGCTATAGACGGGTTACGGCTCGGCGAGTCTTGGAGGGGGGTTTCCAGTACGGGTTCCCCATACCGGTAGTTGGGGAGGGGGGCCCGGCGATGGCCCGCAATGCTCCGTCAGTGAGGCGTCTAGCTCAGGTGGTTCGTGGTAAATTGGCTGCTGAGTTGGCCCTTGGCAGGGTGGCCGGGCCCTTTCTGGAACGGCCATACCCGAATTTAGTAGTTTCTCCTTTGGGCATTGTGCCTAAGAAGGAGCACGGGAAATTCCGGCTCATTCACAACTTGTCCTTCCCGGTGGGGGCTTCGGTGAACGATCTCATTCCGCGGGAATTGTGCGCGGTGCGGTATGCGTCATTTGACGAGGCTGTGCGGCTGGTACGGGAGTGTGGGCGCGGGTGTCCTGCTGGCGAAGGTCGATATTGAGTCTGCTTTTCGCCTGCTGCCGGTACATCCGGCTTCCTTCCATTTATTGGGTTTTGTGTTTGAGGGCTGCTATTACTTCGACAAGTGCTTGCCAATGGGCTGCTCCGTCTCTTGTCGTTATTTTGAGATGTTCAGTTCTTTCATGCACTGGGTCCTGGAGGTGTCCGTCGTCTCTCGGAATGTGGTCCACTATTTGGACGATTTCTTATTTGTGGGTTCGGCGTCGTCCGGGCTATGTCGGGCGTTACTCGACGGGTTCCTGCGGCTCGCGCGTGAATGGGGGGTGCCCGTCGCGGCGGACAAGACTGAGGGTCCTGCTGTGCGCCTCACGTTTCTGGGAGTGGACTTGGACTCAGTTGACATGGTGGCGCGATTGCCTCCAAGCAAGGTGGAGCGTTTAAGGGTGTTAGTAGCGAACGTGCTGGGGGCGAGGAAAGTTACGTTGCGCGAGATGCAGGCTTGTTGGGCTCCCTTAACTTTGCATGCAAGGTTATTCCAATGGGTCGGGTGTTTCTACGACGCTTGTCGGCGGCTACTTCGGGAGTGCGGCGTCCGCATCATCGCATCCGGATATCACGAAGCATGAGGGCGGACCTCGGGGTTTGGGATCAGTTTTTGAGAGAGTTCAATGGCGTTACGGTTCTCCTTGAAGCGGAGGTGTCTTCCTTTGATTTACAGATTTATACTGATGCGGCGGGCGGTTTCGGGCTCGGGGTTTATTTTGGTGGAGCATGGTGTGCCGCGCCGTGGCCATCCACCTGGCGGGCGGCGGGATTAACCGACAGTATTACGTTTTTGGAGCTGTTCCCCATCTTGGTGGTTTTGGAGCTGTGGCCGGATAGGCTTCGTAATAGGCAATTGTTGTGGTGGTGCGACAAACGAGGCGGTAGTTCACATTATTAATCGTTATGCACCTCGTTGCGCGCAGGTGGCGGCTTTGATGAGGGAGGTGGTTTTTGCCTGCTTGAAGCTGAATGTGGTAGTGAGGGCTCGGCATGTTCCGGGTTATGCTAACCAGATCGCCGATGCTCTTTCTCGTTTCAAGTGGGACCTGTTTCGGCGACTGGCTCCAGAGGCGGACCTGGCGGGGAGGTCGGTCCCAGAGCGTTTATGGCGTCTTGGCCTCCGGGTATCCTGAGCTTGCTGAGAAGTTCCGTGTCGTCGGCGACCTGGAGGTCCTACTGCAAGGGATGTGAATGTGTAGTGGCCTTTTTGGCGACTCGGGGTTGGCGGCTGGGCCCGGTGCCTGATCACCTCATGGGGGAATACATATTGGCTGCGAAGGCTGCGGGGGTGGCCCTATCCACTGTGCGGGCTCACCTGGCCGGCTTTGCCTTTTCTCTAAGGCGGTCGGGTGGGCAGTGCGCGGTTGGGGGTTTCTTTCTCGCCGGCTTTTATTGGGTTGGGAGCGGGCTGTCCCCCTCCCGTCGGACAAGCGTCGGCCCATTACCCCGATCTGCTGGTTCGGATGAGCACAACCTTGCCTTTGGTGGTGGAGTCCGATTACGAGGCTCTGCTGTTCCGGGCGGTGTTTTGTGTGGCCTTCTTTGGGGCCTTCCGGTCGGGGGAATTGGTGGCGTCCAGTGGGAGGTCGGGGGGGGGCAGCTCTGCAACTCCGTCATGTGCGTTTGGCACAAGGGCAGCTGAGCATATGGTTGTCCCGGTCTAAGACCGATCAGAGAGGGAGGGGCGTATGGGTGCACTTACGGCCGCTTCCGGCTTCGGTGATCTGTCCGGTGGCGGCTATGGCGGCATACCTGCGCGTGCGGGCTCCGGGGTAGCGACCTGCTCTTTGTACATGAGGATGCGCGGTGTTTGACGCGTTTTCAGTTTGCTGCGGTCCTGCGCATGGTGGTCCGACAGTTGGGCTTATCACCGGGTGACTTCGCACCGCATTCCTTTCGGATTGGGGCCGCTACTAGTGCAGCCCTGGCTGGTTTGCCGGGTACCGATATTCAGCGGATTGGCCGCTGGCGCTCCAATGCCTTTAAGGGATATGTACGTTGTTGAGGTGGGCAGTGGGTTGGCTCGGGTACTAACTATGTTTTTTCTTTTAGATGGGATCCGGGTGCCCGGTGCCTGCTGGATGGTCGGCCATTCTTTTGTGCACTGGGCCGGCCAGCAAGCAGCTTTGCGGCCGCTTGGTGCGAACTTGGGACTGCCTGCTGACGAAGTGGTGCTATCATGGCTGGGTGAGCGCGGTCTGCGCTGGTTACAGCTATTACCCTTGCTTCGGCACCTTCAGCGCGTCAGAGGATCCCCGGACTTCTTGGTGCTGCATCTCGGAGGCAACGATTTGGTGTCATGGACAGTGAAGCAGCTAATCCGAGCGGTTGCAGCGGGATTTGGGGGAAGTCTTATTGATGTTCCCCGGGGTCATTTTGCTGTGGTCTGACATAATTCCTAGGCCTGCTTGCTGGGGCCAGCGGCAGTGGTCCCGGGGTTTAGTTAAGGTTAACCGGCAAGTTGGCCGTTGGGTGTTGAACCATGGGGGGTATCAGATTTTACATTCCTGGGTGGAGGTCGAGTGCGCGGGCCTGTATCGTTCGGATGGAGTACATCTTTCCCCGATCGGGGTGGATTTACTCCTGAATGATTGGCAGGAGGCCTTGGAATTAGGATGTTTAGGGCGGGTTGGCTGGTCGCAGCTTTGATTTGGGGGGGGGCTCAGGGACAGGTGTCACTGAGCCGGTGGCGGGATCCCGGAGGTGTCCGGGGTCCGGAGGCATGGCAATATGCAGGGCGGGGGTGGGGGTACCCCCGACCCGGAGAAGCCCTCGGTTTTTGCTAGTAATATGGCGAAGCCGGATGAGGGGGATGGAATTGCCAGGGATGGTTCTCGGCGGAGGCGGGAAGGAACTCACTTTGCTACCCATATGGCTGGTGAGGGATTGTCCCGCTGCCGGAACCATAAGTTAACAGTTTGGTTGTAATGTTATGTTGTGCTTGTTTAATAAAGCTGCGACCAGTTATTTTGCCAATAAGTGATCATGTGGTGTTTATTTGTGAAGGGAGAGAGAGGGGGGAGGGGGGGGTGTGTGGGAAGGAAGGGAACTGTGGGCCACCTCCGCCTTACCTGGTTAATCATGACTATCTACATGTTCAATAATTTTATTCTTTATAATAGTTTCTACCATTTTTTCTGGTACTGATATTAGGCTTAACGGTCTGCAGTTTCCCGGATCACCCCTGAACCCTTTTTAAAAATTGACGTTACATTGGACATTCTCCAATCTTCAGGTTCTATAGATGATTTTAATGATAGCTCACAGATTACTAATAGTAGGTCTGCAAACTCATATTTCAGTTCTTTCAACACCCTTAGATGTATACCATCCAGTCCAGGTGATTTACTACTCTTCAGCTTATCAAATACTTATAATATATCTATCTGATTTATCAATATTTCTTTCAATTATTCTGATACACCGCCTTTAAAAGCATTTTACTGATGGGTAACTCCCCTACATCTTCTTCAGTAAAGACTGAAGCAAAGAATTAATTCAATGTCTCCACTATGGCCTTGTCCTCCCTTAGCGTCCCTTTTACCCTTCCATCGTCCAGTGGTTCAACTGACTCGCTCACAGGTTTTTTGCTGCAAATGCACTTGAAAAGTTTATATTTTATGTGTTTTTGTTTCCATGGCAAGCTTTTATTCAAATTCTCTCTTTGTCTGCCTTATCAATGCCTTGCATGTATCTTGCCAGTGTTGTTTCTCGTTTTCATCATTTAGCTCCTTTTTCCATTTCCTGAAAGATTTTTTATTTTTTTTTTTGTATACAACAGCCTCTCTGACCTTGCCTTTAAACCATGCTGGCAGTTTTTGGCCTTCGTTCTGCTTTTCTTAAAGGGTGGAATACATCTGGTCTGGGTTTCTAAGATAGTATTTCTAAACAATGCCAAAGCTTGATGTAAATCTTCAACCTTTGCAGTTGTCCCTCTTAGTTTTTTCTTAACTATTTTCCTCATTTTACAATAGTCTCTCTTTTAAGAGTTAAAAGATACTACTGTGGATTTTCTTACTGTCCTTCTTCCATGTATTAAATTAGATGTGATCATGCTATGATCACTATTGCCAAGGGCTCCAACACCCTTATCTCGAACCAGATCCTGTCTTCCACTTGGACTATCTTCTCTTCTTGTCAGTTCATGACCCAGCTGCTCCAAGAAGCAGTCATTTATTTCATCTAGAATGCCCTGGTTTGACACTGACCCAGTCAATACCAAAAATATAACTCTTGTTTTTACTACCTCAGCTGGGAGGCTATTCTGTAAATAAATATTTACTTAAATTACTCTTGGGTCTATCCCCTTTTACATTTATCTGATACCCACTCATTCCGAAACTTTCAACTGAAAGAGGCTCTCCTTCTGTGCATTTATGCCATGGAGATATTTAAACATTTCCTTATTTCTCCTCTCTTCTGCCTTTCTTCCAAAGTATACATATTGATATCTGTAAGTCAGTCTCCATATGCTGTATGATGAAGACTACTGATCATTTTAGTAGTTGTCCTTAGCACCATTTCCACTCTGTTCTTATCTCTTTGAAGCATGGCCTCCAGAATTACACCCAGTATTCCAAATAAGATCTCACCAGATACATATACAAAGGCGCTATTGCCTCCTTTTCCTGCTGTCCATTCCTCTCCCTATACACCCAAACATCCTTCGGCTTTTTCTATCACCATTTCTACTGGTTTGGTCACTTTAAAATCATTAAATATGATCACCTCACGGTCCTGTTCTTCTTTTGTGGACAGAAAGTACTGCGCCCACTGCACCGTGCTGTTTCCTTTGGATTTTTTGCAACTCAAATGCATAATCCTGCATTAAATATTAGCTGCCAAATTCTAGACCATTCTTCAAGTTTCACTAGATCCCTTCTCATATTATCTACACCTTCCAGAGTGTCTTCTCTATTGCAGATTTTGGTATCGCCCACAAAGAGGCATACCTTACCCAACAGCCCTTCCTCAATATCACTTACAAAAATGTTAAAAAAATACCAAACCAAGGATCTATCTCTGAGGCACACCTTTGGTAGTGACCTTTTCCTCAGAGTGACTTCCATTTTCTACGCCCCTTAGTTGCCTCCACTGAATCAGTTCTAATATTGTCAGTCATTTTAAGATCCATACAAAGGCACTCAGTTTATTTATAAGTTGCCGATGCAGAACCATTTCAAAGACTTTGCTGAAATCTAAATACACCACATCTAGTACTTTTCCTTGGTTCAGCTCTCTGGTCACCCTGTCAAATAAATAATAAGATTCGCCTGACAAAACCTACCTTTATTAAAACCATGCTGCCTTGGATTGTACAATCAACTGGATTCTATAAACTGCACTATCCTTGGTTCAATCAGTGTTTATATTAATTACTTACCACCTCCTTCTTACTTCTGCTTTTGTGAAGAAGGGTCACATCCACTTTTCACCAGTCCTCCCAGACCACTTCTGACTCTAAAGAGGCATTGAAAAGGTCAGACAGCGGAGCCACTAGAAATTTACTAAGTTCTTTCAGTACTCTCAGTTGTAACCCATCTGACCCCATCAATTTGTCTACTTTTAGCTTAGCTAGCTTCTCACAAACACAATCTTCAAAAAATAATTCAAGATCCATCTCATTTTCGTTCCTATTTATGTGTGTCTTCAGAGATCACATTCCCGGCCCCTCTTTTTTGAATGCAAAGAACAGAAATACTTGTCAAGAAATTCCACTTTATCTTCATTGGCTGCTACATATTTCTTCACGTCACTCTTGAGTCTAAAAATACCACTTTTGCACTTCTTCTTATCATTAACCATCCCATTTTACTGCATTTGCATGTTTTCTTTCCTGACTACTTTCCCAGCTTCTCTTAGCTTTTCCAAATATGGTTGATTCTCTTTCCTTTTCTGCTATAGTTTATAGTTTATGAAAGCTAACCTCTTTTTACTTATCTTTCAGCTACTTCTTTTGGGAACCAAGTGGCTTCCTTTTCTTCTTACTTTTATTTACTTTCCTAACAAAAATGTTTGTTGCCCTTAAAATATCCCTTTTCAGGTTTTGCCCACTGCATTTCTACTTAACCTAGATGTTTTGTATTGAGCTGGCCACTCCTTGAAATATTTCACCATCTTGACAAAGTTAGTTTTCCTAAAATTTAGGACCCTCATTTATGAATGAGCCATCTCTGTCCATGCCCTAATATTGAACCATACCTTCTGGTGATCATTGGATGCCGGATGATCACTCACTATGTCATCATAAACATTATGCCCATTCATACACATCATGTTCAGTATGGTCCTCTCTTCCATGTGTCTTTTGTTATCAGTTGCCAGAATAGTTTTCTCTGAAGATAAATCTAGAATCTATCTCCTAGATGACACTGCAGAAGGAATGTCCCAATCAATATTCAGCATATTGAAATCACCTATCAGTATCACTTCTCCTTTCATAGAAATATAGCAAATGTATTCAATTAAATATCTGCCCACCTCTTCTACTTGTAAAGGAAGTCTGTATATTACCCAGTGTAAATAGATTTTCCATTCCCTCTTTCCAGATTAACCCACGGTGCCTCCTCCTTCACTCATAAGCCCAGCAATTCTGTTGTTTGAATATTATTTTTTACATATAGCACCACACCTCTTCCCTTTCTTCTGACCCTATCCTTCACTAAATAGGGAAGTCTGGTATAATTATATCCTAGTCATGGTTCTCCATGAAACACATCTCTGATATTCAAAAGCATTTATACAGTCAGAAGCTGTATTGATTTGTCTAGAGCTACTACTGAAAATGTATGAGCTATATCCAAACAAAAACGAGGTGTGATCAAAAAGTATTGAGACTTCATGTATAGCTATATAACAATACATTGCACCACAATGCTATTAAGCATACAGTGACCTAGATACATTATGTGCACTGCATGAGCAGAGTGTAGCGTGGCTGCAGCATACCTTATTTTTTTAAATCAAATGATGTTTGATATTGTGTAAAAGCAGTTCATCAGATTTACAATGAGTGAAGAAACTGAACAGAAAAATTTGCATTAAATTCTGCCAGAAACTTGGAGATCCGTGCAAAGAGTCTTATGACAAGTTACAGCAAGTCTATTGCAATGAATACATGAGTACTGCTCAAGTTTTTGACTGGTACAAATATTTCCAAGAGGGCCACCAAAGTGTTGACAGTGACAAACATCCTGGAAAGCCATTCACAAGCAGGAATGAAAACAAAGTTGAAGCTGTGCATGTCACAATATGCTCAAATCATTGATTGACTATCAGGGAGCTTGCTGAGGACATGGGCATCAGTAATGGGTCAATACAGTTCATTCTTACTGTTGATATGGGGATGAGATGGATGTCTACAAAATTCATGCAAAAACTCCTGTCTCCGACCAAAAAGAAGATCAATTGACTGCAGCCAGGGGTCTGTTGGAAGGTGTTGAAAATGAATCAGATTTCATCAAAAGATTATTACTGGTGATGAATCATGAGTTTATAGATATGATCCAGAAACTAAAGCTCAGTCCTCACAATGAAAGATTCCAGACTCTCCCAGACCCAAGAAAGCCCATCAGGTGAAGAGCAATGTCAAGGTCATGCTCACAGTTTTCTTTGATTGCCAGGGTATTTTTTATCATGAGTATGCTCCAAAATGCCAAACTAATCAATAAGGTGTACTATGTCCAAGTTCTGACTCATTTGAGAGATGCAGTTTGTTTTAAGAGGCAAGAGTTGCACAGGAATGGTGAATGGTTTGCTTCATCATGATAACACCCCAGTTCACACATCATATCTTGTCCAGCAGTTTTTGGACAATCACCAATTCAGGCAAGTCTGCCAGCCTTTGTACTCACCTGATCTCACATCCTGTGACTTGTTTCCAACCGTGGCAGAACCATTGGAGGAAGTGTTTTTATTGGAAGGGTACTACTTTGAAGGAGACTAAGTGCAATAACTGTCAATATTATACTGTGTTATTGTACAAGTCTCAATATTTTTTGATCGCACCTCATACATAAATGATTTTGCAAAAAATCTGACAGTTTTATTAATAAATTAGACCATTTATATGTAAAATAGCTACATTTATCTGTTGAGCAAAGGGACGTGACTTGATGCAGACCAAGAGCAGACCAAAAAGTGAATAAATTCTACACGTTGACAGACAAATAGCAAGTATAACTTCTAGTTGTTAAGTGCTGTCAAGTCGGTGTCGACTCATGGCAACCCTCTGCATAGTTGACCTAAATTGTGTTGGGTCTTAAGTCAGGTGGCTCGTTTAATTATTTTATTTATTTATTTATTTATTTGGACAGTTTTCTATACTTCCTCTTCCAGAGATCAGGTTCAGTTTACATAGAACACAAGATAGATACAAACTAAGTGTACCTATATACATAGAACACAACAAGTTACATAGAACCAAGTATAACTATATACATTGTAACAACTGAACTATGTACATTGTATCTTGTTAAGTGTTTACATTATTGTAAATTGTTGATAGAATGGCACATTGTTGATAGAATGGCACCCACAGCTGCTGTTAGTGTATCAATCCATGTCATTGTCGGTCTTCCTCTTTTACAATGACCTTCTACCTTGTCAAGCATTATGTCTTTCTCCAATGATCTCTCTTTCGCATGATGTGTCCAAAGTATGAAAATTGAAATCTTGTCATCTGAGCTTCTAAGGAACGCTTAGGTTTGTTCTTCGGGCAGTCCATGATATACCCGGTATTCATCGTCAGCACCATAATTCAAAAGTATCACTTTTCTTCCTGTCTATATTTTTCACTATCCAACATTCGCATCCATATGATGTTACTGAAAATACCATGTCCTGGACAAGTCAAATCTTTATATGGACTTCTGATAGCTATATATCTAGAATTACACATGGATTTTCAAAGGGACACTTAAGCATATAAGTACCTTCTGCTATTTGTCTTCTGTTTGTTCTGCTTTCATCATCCCACAGTTCTCCCAACTTCTCATTCCCCATCTTGACTATGACAATTTTCTTTTCCTTGGTCTTCTCCAGAACTCAGTATTCAATCCAAGGCTGCCAGACTAATTCTCAGGCCCCCCCACTTTAATCATGTTCCTGCCGTCCTTTTTCTCCGTTCACTTGCTCCCTATTCCTTTCTGTATCCACTACAAGATCCTCATGCTGGTTCACCATACTCTTGTTAGTTTCCTGTTCACTTTACCTGGCTACCTCATCTCTCCTTATCAATCTCTCCTTCCATTCCACTAATGCTACCTTCCTCTCCCTACCTCCTCCCTCTGTCCTCCATCTTGTCATTTCCAGGAACTCCTTCTCTTATGTTGGTCCCTCCTTGTGGAAATTCTTCCCCCCCCCCCATCTCTGCATACTGAGCCTTTATTCCTCACCTTCAAAAAGAATTAATTTGAAATCTAAAAGCCTTCTCCCAGCTCTCAACCTCCTAATCATATACCCCTGGGATGTCACCTTTTCTCTTCTTTCCTTTGTCTCCATTCCCCTCCATGATTTGTAACTCCCCTCTTTCTTTGCTTTCTCTTAACTTTCCTTTTCTGTTTTACCACATCTATTCACTCTCTTTTAGACTGTAAACAACAGTAATAGCCTTGGCTTCTGATGGTATATCAAGCGCTACAAACAAATACATGATTTTAGAGAGGTGAAGGCACAATTTGAAAGGGTGCCCATGTGCCATCTAGGATGTCCAAGTCAAAATATCTGAAATTCCATGGGAGGGGCAATAGTGAAGATGGGCAAGTGCACTTTCTAAAATCAGCCCATCTTCACCCTAATGTCTCCATCAGATACAAAAGACATGGGGACCTACAGAATTATACCACAGGCATGTAAGTTTCAAGGTAATTTTTGAAACGTGCATACCACAAGCTTAGCAACATAGAGATGTCCATGATGGCATTCCAGAATGGGCAAATATATCTCTCGCCACATATAAGTCCTGGCCTGCCATTTTGAAATCAGAGATGGGTAGTAGGTGCATCGACTAGAAAAAGGCCCCTCTATTTACTGGCATGCTTTTGTGAAGGAATGGAAGTTATTGGGAGAATGAGAAGGCATTCTCCTTTTCTCTGTACAATAGTTTGAATGCTGAAATGAGCTTTTTTCAGATGACTATTTGTTCCTAGGAGCAGTTATAGGTATGGACATGTGTGCTGGTAGATTTAGATGCGCAGGGCCATTCTAAAATTGGGCACACATGTGTATCTTTTTTGGAATGCCACAGGCATACCTCCACTATGCCACCATGTGACAGAGACGTGATTGTAACATAGTAACATAGTAAATGACGGCAGATAAAGACCAGCTTGGTCCATCCAGTCTGCCCAGCAATACGGCAAGAGTAGGTGCACCTGTCGCTCTGTGCAGGCCTCCCCTCCCCATGTCGTGTTTAGGGGTGGACCCACCACTCCATGTAGGACACCCCTATTTGTTGAGAAGTTAGTTGGTTCAGTTTATTTTGTTTTTATCCTGTTGTTGTAAAGGGATCCACTGTGCTTGTCCTATGCTGTTCTGAATTCCGTCACCATGTTTGCCCCCACCACTGCCATCGGGAGAGCATTCCAAGCATCCACCATCCTTGCAGTGAAAAATATTTCCTGACATTGCCTTTCAATTTTCCACCTTGCAGCTTCATGTTATGCCCTCTAGTTTTGCAGCTTCCCCGTCTTTGGAAGAGGTTTGTTTGTTCATCGTTCCTCTTTAAGTATTTACAGGTCTGACTCATATCGCCCCTATCCCTCCTCTCCTCCAAAGTGTACATATTTAGGTCTTCAAGTCTCTTCTCATAAGGTTTCTTACGCAGGCTCCAAATCATTTTGGTCGCTTTCCTCTGAACAGTTTCCAGTCTTTTTACGTCTTTTGCAAGATATGGTCTCCAAAACTGAACACAGTATTCCAGGTGAGGCCTCACCAGCGACCTGTACAGTGGCATAAGTACCTCTTCCTTTCTGCTGGTAATCCCTCTTTGTATGCAGCCCAACATCCTCCTGGCTTTTGCCACCGCCTTGTCGCACTGTTTTGCCACCTTGAGATCATCAGAGATAATCACACCAAGGTCTTTTCTCCTGAACCATGCACACCAACCTCTCGCCCCCTATTGCATACATTTCCCTTGGATTTCTGATACCTAAGTGCATGACACTGCACTTTTTCACATTAAATCATAATTGCCAAGCATTAGACCATTCTTCCAACTTTTGTAGATCTTTCCTCATCTTATTCACTCCCTCGAGGGAGTCCACTCTGTTGCAAATTTTTGTGTCATCTTCAAAAAGACAGACTTTTTCATGCAGTCCTTCAGCAATATCACTCACAAATAGAATGAACAGTGCCGGGCCCAGGACCAAAACCTGGGGCACCTGCTAATCACCTTCCTTTCATCCGAGTGAGCTCCATGTACCATCACCTTCGTCATCTGTCAGTCAACCAATTTTTAATGCAGTTTACCATCTTGGTACCCATCCCCAAGCTACTGAGTTTATTGACAAGCCTCCTATGAGGAACAGTATCAAAGGCTTTGCTGAAATCCAGGTAGATGACATCCATCGCATGCCCCTGATCTAGTTCCTTGGTCACCCAGTCAAAGAACTCAATCTGATTTGTTTTGGATGACTGTCCTTCAGTAAAACCATGTTGCCTCGGCTCTTGCAACCTGTTGGTTTTGAGAAAGTTCACTATTTGCTCTTTCAGGAGTGCGTCCATTACTTTTCCCGCTACCGAGGTAAGGCTCATGGGTCTGTAGTTTGACACTTCTTCCCTGTCACCACTTTTGTGTAGAGGTACCACATCAGCCATTCTCCAGTCCTGAGGAACCTCTCCTGTTTCCAAGGATCTGTTGAAGACATCCTTTACGGCCCTGCAAGAACCTATCTGAGCTCTTTCAGTATCCTGGGATGTATCCCATCTGGCCCCATGTCTTTGTTCATTTTCAGTTTAGCAAGTTGTTCCAATGCCTCATCTTTGTGAATGGTGTGGTATCTACTACATTCCCATTTTTATATTTGGGAGTCCACAGCTGGTCCATCTCCAGTTGGCTAATATCTACCACCCAGTTTATAGAAATGTATCTTATGCATATAAACCATGTAGGTTAACTGTGTCTCCAAAATAAAGTTAGAAAGTATTGCAATGAAGTAACCTCTAGTCATTTTCAAACTCCCAACAAAACTATTCAAAGTACAGTAGCTCTTGCCATCACTGAAACAATTCCCTTATATGAGAGGGAAATGTGGGTCACATCATTAACCTAAACTCCCCCCAATAACAGCAGCAGGCTAAGATGATCATAGTCAATATCATTGAAATGATTTGACCTCATAACACATATGAAGATAGTTCCTTCTTTTCTTAGGGCAGTCTGAGCCCCGTCCTAATTTACAGGACAATGTATACATATGAGATGGATTTCTGTACACTGTGGTTTTATATAAGGAAATTATCTCTTGCATATTTATTATATACAGAGTCATGGGTACTCAGATGTGGCTCAAGGGTACATTCTGCAGCTAGAGTTTAAAGATTTCTCTGGCCAAGAAGTTTTTCAATATATAAAGAAGAAATCGTCAGCAAACGAAAAGATAATTTCTATGCATTTAAATGTCCTAGCATGACAACCATATTAATTTATCCAAATGTTTGTGGCACATTTACATAAAAATATGCTTAAATCAAACTTATTTAAATATTTGGCACTTTAAAATGATATTTTTTCTACTTTGTGTGTCTGGATATTTTTTTCCTGTTTTTTTTTATCTTATTCTTTTTACCTTTTTTCATTTTTTATTCTTTTTTTCCGCATTCCTTTTTGTCTTTATTTTCTACTTTTATTGCAGTCTTTCTTTGTCTTTTCAAAGGTGCTTCTTTAGTGCTTTCTTGTACTCTCTTCTACATTTTCTACTTTTTCTCAGACTTTCTTGTTTTATTTCCTCTCTCTGTCTCCCATTTTAATCCATGCTTTCCTCTTATGTAGTCTCACCAACCATTTCTCATCTCTCCTGTCTTTACCCTTCTCTCAGCTATTCATCTACTACCATTCTTCCCTTCTGCCTCAAACCCTGAAGCTGCCTCCTTATCCGTTTCCATATCCAGTTCAAACTTCTCCTATTGACCTATATTGTGCATTCATTCTGCTGCTCCTCACTACCTTTCCTCTCTTATCTCTCCCTACACCCCTCCTCAGGAACTCTGCTCTTCTGTCAGATCCCTTCTATCTGTGTCCTTCTCTTCTACTGCCAACTCAAGACTTGATCCTTCACCTTGCTGCTCCATTATGCCTTAACCAACAACTACCCTCAGTCAGTATATCAGGCTTCATCTCTGGCCCTTTTCAAATCCCCTCTAAAAAATTCGACCTCTTCGAGGCCACTTGCAGATGCTTATCCACATAGGTAGGGTATTCTGAGCCATGAATATAGGGGACGGATGCCCAATGGGATGTCCATCCCTGCTATTCATGCTGACTCCTGCCCCTGGCTAAGTTCCCCCACCAGGTGTGCAGAGAATTTAGAAGGGGGCTGGGAAAGTGGCGGCACAGGGGCAGAGAAGAGAGTGGGCAGGACGTGAGTAGTCGCCGGCCCTGAACGTACAGAGCCGATTCTAATGTTGGCCCTGTACGTCCAGGGCTGGCGAAATATAAGGGGAAGTTATTCCTAACTCCGAGGTGGAATAACTGTCTCTAGATTGTTTTTTTTTTTTTTGATGGCCTGGAGCACGGATGGGACAGGGGCTGGGCGGGGTTTATTCCCTGAAGCCCGACCCTGGCCTTAGGAGGCCAGATCGGGGGGTCAGGACTGCGGGGAATAAACACCTTTCTTTGGTGATCGGCATTGCTGCTTTTAAATGGAACAATGGTGCATGGCAACATGACGTCATGGTGCCGCAGTTCCACTTAAAAACCCTGAGTTAGCCAGGGACAGTCCTTCACGTGCAGGCCGGACTTGAATTGCAATCCCTGCCTGCACAGGCAGGACTTGTTCACGATTCTGATCCCGTGGGGCTAGAATGTGCCTCATGGGATCAGAATCTCAATCCTCTCTGTGCATCCGTTTCAACCAAATGCACAAAGGTGATTTACATCTGCGATGGAATCGGGACTATAGTCTCCTGTTCTCAACTATGTTTTTTCATTATTACTATTCATACAAATATTTCCTTGTCCCCAGCTGTTGTATTGTCTGTCTTAGCTAGATTGTAAGTTCTGTTGAGCCGCAACCATCTTTCACATGTATCTGTATAGTGCTATGTATGCCTTGTAGTGCATACACATGATTGGTAGCATTAGTAGTGTAGTAGATTACCAGACCAAGAAAAGACACCCGAGGCTTTCGTGAAATCAAACAGTTTTAATAGCATGCAAGCACTCAGTGGAATAGCTTCCAAAAAGACTGAGCCTCTCGGGCAAAGGTTTCAGTTTCATTTATAGACTTTTTGCTATATACAAACTAATAATTTTATCACATTCTAGCTACTTCATGATAGGCACATATTAAGTTCCCCTTGATCGCTCACCAATAGAGGTCAGCTGTGGCGTGTTATGTAAGGTGAGAAGCTGCTAAACTATGCATTTCTTACTGTGTGGTTCTACTACTAAGCAGGCTACAGTGAAACAAAAGAGACAAAGACATTCCAGCTAGGCCACAGGCCTAGTTTTTCAAGGTACATTTTAAAGCCCACTTCTGACACAACTACAGTAAGTAGTAGTAATAATCTTCTATAGTGCTCCTCCTCCATTGCTAGATCTTTCTCCACCATTTTTCTTCCAATTCTTGATTTTCTTTTCCTCCACTCTTCATCAGACGCTCTAGACCACACTCTTTTCTCTTTGCCATTTCTAATTTCTAGTCTCCTCTCTTCTACATTATGTTTATTCTTACACTTTCTCCCCCTTCCTCCTCTTAGGATTAACAGATGGCTTCAGATAATCAGGCAAAAGAACCCACTCAGATATAACAACCAAGGGCCCGATTCCGTCCCGGACATAGATCCCCTCTGTGCGTCTGGTCTGAACCGGATGCACGAGGGGATCGCAATTCTGATCCCACGGGGCCAGGGTCGGGCTGCGGGTCAGGCTGATGTAAATAAACTCTAAGGCCAGGGTCGGGCTGCGGGAAATAAACTCTAAGGAGGCCAGGGTTTTGGCTGCTGGAAATAAACCCTGCCCCCCTCCTCCCCGCTCCTTCCTGTTCGTCCCTGGGCCATAAAACAGAAAAACTGTCCAGGGAAAGATATTCCACCCTCAGTAGGTGGAATAACTTCCCTGGACATTTTGCCGGCCCTGGACATAGAGAGCTGACATTAGAAATCGGCCCTGTATGTCCAGGGCCAGCGACCCGCCGGCCCCCTTGCCCCCACCCACTTCTCTGTCCCCCGTGCGACCCTTTCCCCACCCCATCATAACCTTCTTCTCTGCCACAACAGCCATCAATCCCCTCTCGATTCATGGCTCAGAATACCCCACCCCCTCAAGCTTCAGATGTACAGTATAAGTGCACTACACTAAAATTATGAATAACGACCTCAAAGCAGGAACTATTACTTCAGCTTACAGGGGGGGAAGGAGGGATGTTTTTATTCCACATGATGAAGTTCATTGAATGCCCCATACCATATACCGTCAAAGGAATGGTACACGCTTTTTACGCTACCTGAAGGTAACTTGGCCAGGTTTGGGTCCCTCTAATGGTTTGGGGTCCTTGACTCAAGTTTTTGTCAACAAAGGTTGTGTGTATCAAAGGAATTGTTTTATAATGGCAACATATTGCTTGCAAATCACAGTCTGTTCCTGGCCAGATCTCCCGCTTTGAAGAACCGTAGAAGGAACAAAACGTTGGTGCAGTGACTTCAACAGGTTTGTCTTCAACTGGGGAAGGCACCCTTTTTTTTTGGTTCAGAGCGTGGTGGGTTGAGTCCAGCAGCTTGCAATGGAGAAGCCCTGGTCCCCATTCCTACCAACACGTACCAGTTGATATCATATTCTCTTTCTTTTTTCCCTCCTTTTCAGCATCCTAAGATTAAAATCTAGCCAGGGCCACAGGCGCAATGCTCGAAGGGGCATGAACCTCAAAGGGCAGAACCAGACCCTTATGAGCCCCCTTCGTAACAACTGAGGAAAACAACTGAGCTCAGTTGCCGTCAGGCTTGCTGTACTGCTCTGATTCCTGTCGGCTGCTGGTGTCCCTTTAATTATAGGAAAATGGGAAGGTAAAGAACAATAGGAAAGCCCTGGGGCATGTTGAAGCCAGTACTAGGTCCCCATGGATGAACATGTTGAGAATATCGTGTTCCTAGAAATAAGGTTAGTCCTACCACAACCTGTTAGTGGTTTCCTATGTGGTCTGAGCCCCCCCTCCCTCCCCCCCCACACACACACGACTTCAGCCTTCTTTAATTAATTGGAAATAAAGTACTGAGTACTGATAGCAGTTCTCCTGGCATCACTCCTATTGTCTCCCCTGAACTGCCAATGTCCTTTCATCTCAGCCTGATATATGAATATATGATATCCATTTCCTATCTCTTTGTTGGCCTAAAAATATTCCTGGTTCTTTGGCACCTCCCTGAAAGAATTTTTGAATGTGGCAGTTACCAGAATGGAGAGTATCCCTAAGGGGATCATTGTCCCTAACACTTTGTGCTTTTTTGGATGAGACAGTGCAAACCTTCAATAGCAGGATGAGGTGCTCACTTGAAACTGATACGTCTCGGCAGAAAGCACTTTGCTTAATGTTCCGGAGTCGTTTGGGAATATGTCCAATTAAGGATAGGTTTTGTCATGATAGTAACTTAGAAATGCTTGAAAACTATGATGAAAGCTAATAATCTTAGTTTTTAACGACTTCCTTGTATCTTCATTGTTTTGTCTCCTTTTTGAACTTTTGCACCAAATACTTTTAAAGGCATTCTTAATTTATACTAACATGCTGATAGTTTTTTCTGTATCTAATATTTACTATCTGCACCCTCTAGGATTAGAATCTGAGACATTGCTGGGAGGAGAAGGCTTTTGGATAAAATAGTTTTCTCCTGATGTTTCAGCTAACCTCAATTTGTATGAGATATCCCTTGGATAGTGTCCCCAAGAGAGCCACCTATGTAGATAACTTTTAGGTCTGAAATGATAAATTTTCTGATATTAAAACTGTCAGTTTTGTGAACAAGCTTTTTCCGCTCGTTTTGTGGCCACCTATAAGTATTTTTCTAGATGTAGCCATGGCTACACAGCTCCATATGTTTATCGATGTATCACAATAGGAACACTTTCTTTCAGGCAGGGTCTGAAGTTAAGTCAGGATTGGGGTTTATGAGGTGCGATCAAAAAGTATCATGACTTGTAATAAAAACACAAGAAGTATAACACGGAACATTTATTAACACTCATTCTCCTTCAAGGTAGTCCTCTCCTGTTTAAAATATCCATTCTCCAGCGTTCCTGTCACTGCTGGAAATAATTTTGAAGGATGCCTTCCTTCATTATGCTGTGAAGCTGCTGTGTTGAATTTTGCTTAATGGTCGCTAAGGGGTATGTTTTACTAAACATTCATAACGTGCGGGGCCGCGCTAGTGTGCGTGTGCCATATAAGGAGTGGGCGTTGCGTCCTGAAAAAGAAAAACACGCGGTTTACATATGCGCCAATGTGCGCGTGCGTCCCGCACATTACCGCCTGGAAAAGCTGCGTCGGGAGGTATAAGGCGGCGCGCTGATGTGAAAGCATACGAGCTGAGCCACAGCACAATGAGAACGACGCCTACCAATGGAGCAGGGATCGGGTGTTCATCCCCCGCAGTGCCAAGTGAAGCTGGCAGGCTCAGGCACCATTTTAGGAGGCACAGAAATAGTGGGCAGCAGAAGGCGGCGCACTAATCCTTTACGAGGCAGAGGAACTTTGTGCGGCGTTAGGCGGCGCGCGGATGGGAAAGCACACGAGCTGAGCCACAGCATGATGGGAACGACGCCTACCAATGGAGCAGGGATCGGGGGTTCAATCCCCCGCAGTGCCCAATGAAGCGGCAGGCTCAGGCACCATTTTAGGAGGCACAGAAATAGTGGGCAGCAGAATGCGGCGCACTAATCCTTTACGAGTCAGAGGAACTTTGTGCTGCATAAGGCGGCGCACGGATTGGAAAGCACACGAACTGAGCCACCAGCACGATGGGAACGATGCCTACCAATGGAGCAGGGGATCGGGGGTTCAATCCCCCGCAGTGCCCAATGAAGCGGCAGGCTCAGGCACCATTTTAGGAGGCACAGAAATAGTGGGCAGCAGAAGGCGGCGCACTAATCCTTTACGAGGCAGAGGACCTTTGTGCGGCATAAGGCGGCGCGGGGATGGAAAGGCACACGAGCTGAGCCACAGCACGATGGGAACGACGCCTACCAATGGAGCAGGAATTGGGGGTTCAATCCCCCGCAGTGCCCAATGAAGCGGCAGGCTCAGGCACCATTTTAGCGGCACAGAAATAGTGGCAGCAGAAGGCGGCGCACTAATCCTTTACGATGCAGATGAACTTTTTGCGGCATAATGCGGCGCGCGTATGGGAAAGCACACGAGCTGAGCCACAGCACGATGGGAACGACGCCTACCAATGGAGCAGGGATCGGGGGTTCAATCCCCCGCAGTGCCCAATGAAGCGGCAGGCTCAGGCACCATTTTAGGAGGCACAGAAATAGTGGGCAGCAGAAGGCGGCGCACTAATCCTTTACGAGGCAGAGGAACTTTGTGCGGCATAAGGCGGCGCGCGGATGGGAAAGCACACGAGCTGAGCCACAGCACGATGGGAACGATGCCTACCAATGGAGCAGGGATCGGGGGTTCAATTCCCTGCAGTGCCCAATGAAGCGGCAGGCTCAGGCACCATTTTAGGAGGACAGAAATAGTGGGCAGCCGAAGGCGCGCACTAATCCTTTACGAGGCAGAGGAACTTTGTGGCTCATAAGGCGGCGCGCGATGGGAAAGCACATGAGCTGAGCCACAGCACGATGGGAACGACGCCTACCAATGGAGCAGGGATCGGGGGTTCAATCCCCCGCAGTGCCCAATGAAGCGGCAGGCTCAGGCACCATTTTAGGAGGCACAGAAATAGTGGGCAGCAGAAGGCGGCGCACTAATCCTTTACGAGGCAGAGGAACTTTGTGCGGCATAAGGCAGCGCGCGGATGGGAAAGCACATGAGCTGAGCCACAGCACGATGGGAACGATGCCTACCAATGGAGCAGGGATCGGGGGTTCAATCCCCCGCAGTGCCCAATGAAGCGGCAGCCTCTGGCACCATTTTAGGAGGCACAGAAATAGTGGGCAGCAGAAGGCGGCGCACTAATCCTTTACGAGGCAGAGGAACTTTGTGCGGCATAAGGCGGCGCGCGGATGGGAAAGCCATGAGCTGAGCCACAGCACGATGGGAACGATGCCTACCAATGGAGCAGGGATCGGGGGTTCAATCCCCCGCAGTGCCCAATGAAGCGGCAGGACTCTGGCAACATTTTAGGAGGCACAGAAATAGTGGGCAGCAGAAGGCGGCGCACTAATCCTTTACGAGGCAGAGGAACTTTGTGCGGCATAAGGCGGCGCGCGGATGGGAAAGCACACGAGCTGAGCCACAGCACGATGGGAACGACGCCTACCAATGGAGCAGGGATCGGGGGTTTTCAATCCCCCGCAGTGCCCAATGAAGCGGCAGGCTCAGGCCCCATTTTAGGAGGCTCAGAAAAAGTGGGCAGCAGAAGGCGGCGCACTAATCCTTTACGAGGCAGAGGAACTTTGTGCGGCATAAGGCGGCGCGCGGATGGGAAAGCACTCTAGCTGAGCCACAGAACTATGGTAACGACGCCTACCAATGGAGCAGGGATTGGGGGTTCAATCCCCCGCAGTGCCCAATGAAGCGGCTGGATGAGCCATCATCTGTCATGAGCAATAGTGATCTAGGAGGCATTTTACATGTTATTGTTATTACTCCCCCTTGCAAATGCACTATGAAAGCACTGTAATATCAGGTGATGCAGATGACGCAATATACGGTACCTCCCATGTCAAATCCTAAAGCGCATTGCCCACCAAGGAAATCACAATGTCCGTGTGTAGGGTGCTTTACAGTGTTGGTCGTATGAGGCAGGGCATGGTCCAAGAACAGTAAGAGCTGGCATCACAGTGCAGTCTAACGCATGGAAAACACAGGTAGGTGAGCATACATGCAGGAGGGAACAGCAGAGTAGCACAATGGTTAGTGCAGTGCATGAAGGAGCAGGGGACATGGTGCCAAATGAGCAGTGACCAAGGTTGGCTTAGTGACATCTGTTTTCTCAGAATGCAACTGTACAGTAAGCTGTGCTGCCATCTAAACACAAGCCTAGCCAGAAGTATCGGTCCGTTAGGCTGCTACACAATGCACATCATAAACAACCACATCATCAAATGCGAGTGCACATGTAACCCAAATACTGCACAGAGCCGAAAGGAAAGGCAATCCAAAAGTATAAGAACCACTGACATCACAGGTGCTGTACCACAAAGATTTCCACAAGGCTATGTGGCAGCAACAGAAATGGATAAAGACACTGGTGCCAGCTGTAGCTATGTACAGAGTGATGGATATGTACCATGTTATAATGATGGTGTGCAACAGTGGATGGGAAGATGTGTCCAGCAGAGGAGGCTGAAAATGGCAGGATCTGGGAAATATCATGATTACAGTGGACTAGCGATGATATGCAGAGCAAACACAGGAGCGACAAACATGGAGAGTTGTGATGCAGGCAGGTGTAGGAGTGCAGGAAGGGTTGCAGCTGCATGCACATCAGGGTAGCATGACACAAGAGTTGGGCAGACAGAAGATGGACAGATGCATGGCTCACAACTCAGATGAGTGTACAATGTGTCCACAGCAACAAACCTGACAACATATGACAGTCAAAACAAATGGAAAACACAACTGCAGGACACGCATACACATCCAAGAGAACAGAGAGGAATCACACATACGAACAACACCATAAATGTAAAAGCAAAAACAGGTAGGAAACAGCACCAATGTGTGTTATATAGCAAAGGATGCAGTCAGAAATAGTCCAGGCCCTCACGCTACATGCATGCTGGTTGTAAGGACAGGCAAACCCACAAGGGAAACCATGAACAAATGCACCTGCAGAACTCCTGTGTACATTTCAGATCACAGTCTGTATTTGGGACCAGGGACGCATGCACAAACACACAATGATATGTGATGCTGTAGACTACAGCATGCAAAATATTACAGACCACATCACCCCAATCCTGAAAGAACATACATACAGGCACCTGAAGCAAGGAGTCAATACACAAGCCCTCCCTCACCAACAAAGTCATACATGAAGCACGCAACCCCCAAATCAACACCAGACTGTGTCGCCCAGGCCACGGCACAACTACCAGACAAGCCCCCACCAACTCCGGTACTGTAAGCAACAAATGAACCAAATGCCCGCAAGGGACCTGCAATCGAGACCCTGAACTTCCTGCCCCATGTATCATGCACAGCCCCCCAAGATGTCCTTGGTAACAACCCAGACCACTAATCCATTATAAAAACAGCTGAAAAACATACTGTCCCAGGAACCCCACTAATCCAACCCCTAACCCACCCCATACAAATATGACAATGTGCACAATCTGTCAATGTCCATAGTATGTCCTATGTCCCCATTTGAAACCGTCAATGTAGCCCCCCTAGCAATGGCCGTGGCCAACATGTAAAACTTCCCCCCCCCTCGTATGAAACCCCCCTTGACCCTGTGAAAAGTGGGATACCAAAACAAATACATAAATATATACAGACATAACAAGAGCAAAGCAAGGTATCTCCCAAGGGCAGTGGAGGATGCGTGGTGAAGCAATGTACTGATCATGGACAGGACAGCAGAGAGCAACACATGAAAAGGGGTAAACACACACCTGCTGAAACCCATCACCACCACACCCCCAGGTGCACAGCAGTGTAAACAACATAATGAGAGAAACCTATGTAACAGATGATATCTGCTGGCTAGGCAGCACACAGTGCACACCCTGCTGCACCCTGATCACAGACATGGGTGTGTGTAGAGTTGATGAACCTGCAGTGAACTAATGGTCAAGTCAGCATAATGTACAAAATAATTAAAAACAAAGGATATCGTGGGCTAAACGCAAAACCTTATATGAAAACACATGCCACCAACCACACCACAAATATACACTGAGCCCAAGGAATACATAATATTCCAAAGACAGGGTCTGTATGTGAACCAGTAAGAACCTGTGATGTGCAAAATGACAGACACATGCACAGCTGCCATCGTACACTGTTGTGAGCACAGGTGGACATGGACCTTGCAAGCACCCCGTAGACACAAGTGTGAATGTGCTCTACGAGAGGAGGAGCAGACGAGTCTTCACAAAACTTTCATGCACACAAGGCAACCATGCGTCATTTCACAAAAACAGATAATGTGGACCTTGGTAAGTATCTCGAGGATCATTGTCTAGGTATCCACGTAGTCCCAAGGTCACAAGGAGTCATGACTTATTCTAAGGTAGTCTTTGTAGTGCATGTGTGTGATCATGACCATGAAGCAAAAGTAACTAATGTCTGTAAAATACATATCTTTATTTGGATCACACCTCCCAGTTACTGTACACAGTGTAATCATAATTTCAAAGTAAGCCCCTCCCTGTTTAAAGATGGGAACACAGTCAGCAAGGTACAAACACACATGCCACATAAAGGTCAATGCCTGCGCACAATTGAGTGGCATGAGATCTCTGGTGGAACAGGTGCATGATATGCACTGGGTTCCAGGGCCACAAACACGAGCCTCCGCTGCATGCACACCATGTGTGAGCTACATATCAGGGATTGTAGATTGGTGGCGTTGTAAGCGCACGACCCCAAACACATCAAAGGTCCCCCCCCCCCAACATCGCCCTCATGCAACCCCGGTGGCCCCCAAAAGAGAAAAACAGATGCTGGCACAATGTTGACCTGTGACAAACACCCTCAATAAGTTATGTCCAACCTCCCACCTAATGGCAGATTGGCACATCAGCAAGTATTCAGTGTACAAGACAAATATCATCTAGAGCTGAATGATTGTATGCTAACAGGTAGCAGGGACACATGAACACAGAGAAAATACAAAGCACACAACTCCCTGAAAGGTGCAGACATAACACCGTGCAGTATGTCCCCTTGCATTGTTTGTTTGGTGGACAGTGTTTGGCTACCGATAGCATGGTTCCTGCAATGCTGAAGTGTAGGAGGACAATGGACACCCACTCTGACCCACACCAAAGATAATGGCCTAATGAGACTGTTGTCAATGCAGGGGGTAAAACAGGACTCTGCAAATGTGCACTGCAATGCGTGGACAGACATCAGAGTGTCACATCTGTACAGTAAACATATACAATAACTAGCATGTCCAGATGCAAATGATGGTCAGACAGCCTACAGTGAACCACACAGAGCCATAGGTCCACATGCAGTGTCTCACAAACATAGTTATTGAGAAGCACAGGCACCAGCTGCACACAAACATGGTACAGTGATGCCACACATGAATCTAAGCACCCCTGGCCCTCCACACATCTAACAAGGATGGTGGCGGGCATGAAAGTGTGTATGTGGCAGAACCTGCACCTTGTTTAGGTGTGGGGCAGGTGGACATAGACCATTGGATCCCTCCCTGTGTGCCCCCGTGCCACAAAACATGGCTGTATGCTGATGTTGAAACCCACAAAGTAACATATCATGTGTGCCATGTCACACACATGGGACACACCTATACACTAACCAACTGTGGAGGGATGTCAGAAATACATAGATTATGTCAGTCCCTGATGCGCACAGTGTCCCAAAAGCAAGGTGTCCTTGACAGCCAAAAGATCATCGCAAAACACACCATGCAAACCTGGCCATGCACAGTAAAGTGCCATCGTCCAATATGACACAGTCCATGAAAGTCCATCTGTGTCCCTGTCAGCACGACACACAGCCACAGCATGGCACACACTGTGTGTTGTACAGGTCTATCATGGGTAAGTCAGCGGTCCAAGAGCAAAAATGTCCATCACAGGCCTGTGTGCCACCAACATAGGTCAAACATCCAATGGCACATCTCCCCGGAAAGACTAAGATGAAGGTCAGTCCCACAACAGACGTTGGATGGTGAGCCAGATGCAGTGGAGGAAATGGTGCTGTTATGTCACCTGCCCTGTGTCCCTAGAGGGAGAAGTATGGTATTGTTAGACACCTTGCCAAAACAGAACAGATTGCCAAGATTCACAATACACAAAATACAGACCAAAGGGATGCAAAGTCACAAATTACAGTGCAGATGCATATAAAAAAAGGAGATGAGCGCCAACAGTACATGTAAATGCAGGCATGGCTGTCACATGGATATGGTTATGTAAAATACCAGGTCACACGGGCATCTCACAGCTACACACTATATTCATCTGTTTGTGTATACAGAGATTCTACATAACATGTCCATGTGAAGATCATAAACCCCAGGACAGTTACAGCCATATGTAATACCAAATTCGCAAAGTTTAAAACAAACCCTATGTGTGCATCATGCGGGCCGTCATCAATTCCTCCAAGTACTGCATAGCCACATCAGGTCACAGCGAAGGGAGACAATGTCAGCCAGACATGTCGCTTTACCATGTACATCAACTGTTGATGCATCTCCACATCAGGCCTACATATGAGAGAAATAAATGTTGCTCAACACCTGTCTCTCAAACACAAGACACATTGCTGCTCACAGCTCACCACACATGTGGACCATGATGACCAGGTAAGCAGCACAACAGTAGAGGTAGTACAACCCCACCATGCCCCCCAGGTGCCCACACCCATGAGAGCACGTGATAATGTACCATGCCTGGACAATGCTGGAGGACATATTCAAAACATAAGCGCAAACACAACACACAGTATGCGTTGGTCAGGGGCACAGCTGAAAAAACATGGGCTGAATGTGCACAAGTGCAAACCTGTGCACATCATGGCCAAGTCACATGCACATATACCTTGGTGATGTCTGATCTAACTATGATGGTGTAGACAGAAATGCAGTATCCGTAAAACACGACAACCAAAAACACATCTAACTCTGCTGTACATCTGACTGAAAAGGTGTCCCTGCAAACATACTGTACACAAACACATGGGGAGATGGGTCACCACCCCCAAATATTGGTAAGGGAGGCTGTCAGGGGAGAGTTGTACAACACCAGCTGCCTCTGATGACACATGACAGGCGACATGTTGCTCCCATGAACCCATGTACGCACAATGTAGCTGTAGATCCACCTACCCTGGACCACAGCATCTTGGCCGATGGGCCCTCATGTGCCAATGCTACAGTGGAACAGCATCCTCATGAAGCTGGTCCTGTGGAGAGGGAAACAAACCATCACAAAATATATGTCATGTCCCATCTGTGAAACCCACAGTACACAGCAATGTCAACAGCTGGCAGACCCCACAACCTGACCCAAGGACTGACTGTTCAACCTCACACTGTACTGATATACCACATGGGAGAGGCAACATGTAGACATATGATACCAATGAAATGTCCCCCTATTACTCATTTCCCCCCCCCCCCCGCGGTTGTTCCACACACCTGGCTAAGGAGGGGTGTGCAAACACCAAGTGTGAAACACATAACCAGGTCACACAATCAGTCTGTGGTGGCCAGGTTGACAACATTACCCCCTCTCCGTGTCTATGACTCCCCTAATGTGTTTGTTAGTCCATTGTACATAGATGTGTAACCTGGTAATATGCTGTACCACCCCCTGTATCCACTGTGCAAAGGAATATTATGCAGTGTACATCCTGTACATCATGATTACTTAGATTTGTTCGCTGATCATGTGACAAAATACATGGCAATGTCATAACCATGTGTACCAGACAACAACCCCATGTATGTCTCTCATCAGACCATGATTTCTTAATGTCAGACCACTGTGTATCATGTAGAATGTTAATCCATGGAGAGGCTATATGTGCACCTGCACCACATATCACCCAAATAGGTCTGTGTGTGTTATGTCAACATAACATCCCTTGCCAGTGTAGACAAGGCATATGTGGCTGTGTACTGTGCTAACCTGACCGACATAACATGCAATGTACCAGAGCCATGACGTAGATTGTTGAGATAGTATCACCCACATACTGCCACTCTTTATTGCTAAAACCGTCTAAACTAGCAAAAAAATACCACACATGCAGCCTCTACAGTGGGGTTCCTGATAATCCACACGTTCATGATGGTGACCCGCTGCACATCCGTTATGTGTGTACAGTGGAAAATCACTGCAATGTATGACACCGTCACTATATAAGATTAAACCAATGAATATGGACCCCGGGCTGGCACCACTGACTATGTCCACATGCCTCACACCCTAGCCATGGTTATTGTGCTACGTAATCATCATACCGTATGGTACCGTTTGGTGTGGCAGGCAAAAGCAACACCTGTCACATGTAATCTATCCCATCAGGTATGCAGTCCATGCGCATGGTGTACTGTGCTCATGCTTAGACATTTTTGCATGACACATTATAAATACATACAGACATAGCCAGCCCATAATAGCATAACACACACACAGCAAAAAAGCAAAACCCCCCAACCCTGATTGTAGTACAATAAACAAGGTGGCCGCATGAGAGCTCTCCACAAATGTTGACCAATCTACAACCCCATTTAACCCCGGAACATATGCCTTGGAAAAAACACCGTTGGCCACACACACACACTATAAGTGGAGAACAGTGTGTTTTTGCACAGCAGTTAGATATCACACACAGGGACACTTTTTTTTACTGGTACTGTGACCCCCAAAAGCTCATAACGGTGGTCGCAAAACACACAAACACCGCCAAAAACACCAACAGCCCCTTGTTGTGCCCGCCACACATTGTCCATTGCACACACCTGGCCCTATGTTACTGTTTGGATGTTCAGCATAAAGGACAATGCAGTGATGGATCTGAATGCTATATGTTTCCTAGACACATGACCCGTTATAACACACTCACATGCACACAACAGTCACATATATGTGGGAGAGGATTGTGCAATACATACCACTGAATATCTCCAGCAATCAACTCTCTGCCCTGACCGCTGTCCTGCTGTGTGGGGGTTTTTTTTTGGGGGTTGGGGGTTCCCCCCCCCCCCCCCCCCCCCCCCCCCCCCCCCCCCCCCCCCCCCCCCCCCCCCCCCCCCCCACCCAAAAAAAAACAACCCCCCCCCAATCCACTGGCACGTACAGGGGGGCCACGGTGGATCCGCTCCGCAAGATCCTCATTCAATCTGTGTCAGTAATATCATGCCTGAGAGCAAACTGTTTGTGCAGGATTGCAACAGGCTACGAATTATCTCTGCAACAGTCATTGCCTTATATTGTAAGGGCCCCACCCTGTCCCGATCCAGACACCCTGAAGCGACCTTTTCAAAAACGGGCCCCCCAAACAGGGTTTTTTTTGCGCTCTATGACAGAGCGGCTGGAGGCGTGGGCCTCATTGTACCTCTCCCTCTGCACGTGTCCCGTGGTTGACCGCACATGGGTTAGCAGCCAGGGGCGACATCCCATTACCCTGGGGCAATCACTGCAAAAAGAGAATGATGTCATGTGAATGCAATGAGCGCATGCCACACAAATTTGCACAGGGTATTGGACCTTATGAGACAAGTGCATTACACATCCTGACAGAACTCATATTGACAACACAAATATACATTTGAACAGAATATGGACCTATGGTGATAGAAAATGTCAGAAAGGGCCCCTGTAGTCTGGACAGACATGGCAAATAACAGCCAATGTCACATTGTTGGCAAACAAAAGATCCGCTATGTGTGGCATATGCGTCTTGGTATGCAGTCAATGTCCGCCTCTCTGAAACCACCAATGGCAGCCCTAAACCACCCAAGCACACAAATAACATGTGTAAACGTATATCCACGTTAGCAAGCTATACACCACAATAATGTTGTATGAGGCAATGTAAACGCACACCCAAGAACATGTCCTGACCTGGGATTTCGGACAACATCAACCCAATATCACCTCAACAACACTGTGTCCCACTAAGGTCAACAATACCTACAGACAGCAAGTCTGATGCCATATGCTGTCGACTCGCTGACCACGCACAACCATGTCAGTGGACACCCGGTCCACTGTCAACCATCATGGTTAATATCCTCTGTTAAGCGTGTGTTCCACAGATCTGCCACACTGGTTAGCCGCACATGAGCCCCTGAAAACTATCACAAACTACAGAGACTGTCAAGGTTCCTCTGTATGGGGTACCACACCTCTCTGCCTGCTCACAAGTTGGGCTCCTGCCCTTGCTGTCACCTCTCTCAAAGGCAGAGACACATCAGATTAAATGACATACCACTGATGCCAAAGTAGTGGCCCATCTGCAGTGGCCCAAAGTCATTCACAACACACCTGTGTGTAGGCACACATGTTATGGGCTATGCCTAAACCAGAACCCTACCTAGGGAAAGGTGTACCCCAACGTTGCCAAGGTTATGAACATCCATCATATGTGTCGAAACGACAAATAACTACCAACCCCATGTTCATCCACCAAACAAATGTTTCAAGAACCCCCAGTAATGACTCGGGGTGTGGCCCTCACACACACACCTGATAAAGCGATCGGTGTATGGATTGTGGCCTCACAGAAATGGTGACATGCATAAATAAACACAGTTACCTCAAAATGCCACCTATGCACAAGGTGGGTGTGATGGACAACAATTCCCACCCACCCACCTGTGGGCCCTGTGAAAAACACACACACGTTGAACATGCACACCCATGTACATGCAATCTGAAACATGTGCATATGTCCCCCTACACCATCAGCATGTCACCCCCCAGGTATTGTTTTCCAACCAGATGTGACATGGCTCAATCATGTCACATGCACCTCAATGTCTACAAACCACACCCCGCCCAACAATGTCTGCTGAACGTGAGCTCAGCTGCCTAACACACAGAGCGTATATCGTGCCATATATTCATAAGATGTTAAGTGACAAAATGATATAACCTACAGACTACATCATATTTGTGGACATACTCACCCATCAGGATGCCGTCCCCATACAGTCCCTCCTCAAACTGCTGTCGAAATAGTGCTGAGCGATGCAGGATATCAGGAGTCATGGGTGAACCCTGGAAACCGTGGGAACCAACATTCAGAATATGCAGATCAGCATCACATACAACCTGAACATTCAGGGAATGGTAGTGTTTGCGGTTTGCGGAACCACACCTCCCTGTCTCTAGGTGGGACCAGGGCAACAGGTGTGGCATCAATAGCTCCCATCACGTGTGGTATCCCAGCTACAGCCTCAAAGGCTTGGTTCAGGTTCCCCCAATGTTGCCTAGTGTGGGGAAGGGCTCTGTAATTCCCCACCCGGCTGACCATGGCACACGCAGTACCTGGTGGAGACATCGGGAGAAGGAGGATCGGCTCATGCCACCCACTGCACCCACTGAGTGTTGGAAACAGCCCGAGGTCAAAGAAATGTAAAAGCAGCAAGGAGCTTAACTAAACCCGGTATGGCTGGGGACCCGTTAGTGTGCAGGGGCTCGAGGTCAGGGGTCTTAGATCCTCATAGAGCTCCCTAATAGCCCTTGTGCTCAGCCTGTACAGGGAGATGACCTTGTCCTCAACGCATGTCCTGGAGCTGGGCCCTGGGCCTGTAGAGACGAGGCTGCCGAGCCTGCACCTCGGCACGTCTCCTGCGCTGTGCACGTACATCAGCTGCCTGGCCCTCCTCCACAGCTGCAGGTCTGATTTGCTGCGGGACTACACCCATGCCCTGTGCCTCAGCCCCATGGACACCATCCCCCCTGTCCGGCAACCGCAGCATCTGCTCACCATCCAGGGCACATGCAGAAACATATATCCCAGCCATCACCTCACCCCGCAGGCCTACACAAACACACTACAACACACACACAAACCTCCCACAACAGTGACCAACTCACAAACACCGACTGACAAACTGAACAAACGGATGCGATACACAACACAATACACACAATACAATACAATACACACAGTACAACCCAATAGACAATGAACTACACAGATAACCTAGCCTGATCAATATGTCACCCTCTCCAAACGTACACCTCTCCTACAATACAACCCTCAATGTGTACTATCTATGCCTGAGGATATATAGATGTATTTCCGGTGTTGAGATGTGCGCCTGTGACGTTGTGCGTCATTGTGCGCCGTGGGGGAGCGCCGTGCGCATGTGCATCCCATAGAGCAATCCCTGCCGTCCGTGTGCGCCGCGCTGGGGCGTGTATGCGTGATGACGGCATGTGCGTCTGAATGCGCCGCACCCAAACGCCCATGCACATCTCTGACGCAGATCCGCGGCGCGCACAGACGAAAGCGCATGCGCACATCTGTGGCGCGGAAAACAAAGCCGAACAGCAACAGCGCATGCGCAAACGAAAAACAGAGCGTAAACGTCCATGTTGGCCGCGCTGGGGCGTGTATGCGTGATGACGGCATGTGCATCTGAATGCGCCGCACCCATACACGCCCATGCACATCTCTGACGCAGATCCGCGGCGCGCACAGACGAAAGCGCATGCGCACATCTGTGGCGCACCAACAAAGCCGAACAGCAACAGCGCATGCGCAAACGAAAAACAGAGCGTAAACGTCCACAGCGTGATGACGGCATGTGCATCTGAATGCGCCGCAAAAAAAAAAAGACGACAGCGCATGCGCAACGCATGCGCAACGGCAAAAGGCAATGATAATATGGTATAAAACACACTGTACCACAGGTAAACGACGAGGGTGTTGTAAGATACAGTGAGGGAGTGTGGAGAAACAGAGGCGTGTGTGATACTGAAGAGGTAGAAGGTGTTGTAGGGGGAGAGGAGGCTGTGTGTCTGTAGAGTGCCATATCGTATTTGGTGTATCACTGTTTCCGTGTCTGTTCTATGTGTATTGTTGTGTTCTGTGCAGGGTAGGGTGGATTGGGTGGGGTGGGGTGGTCTGCAGTGTGTAGGGTGGTGTGTGGTGTCCTGTGCTGGGTGGGGAGTGGTGAGGGGAGAGGGTGATGGAGAGAGAGGGGGAGAGGGGGAGAGAGGGGGTGAATGTTGATGAGGCCGGTGGGGATGCAGAACACCAGTGCACTGCAGAGGTGGGTGGGGCGGTGACACCGGTGCCTGAGGCTGTTGCAGGCCCATCGGGGAATACAGGTGTGGAGGTGCAAAGACACACTGGCAAAAGAAAGCGCCCACCTGTGCCAGCTACGCAGCGGAGGAGGGCGCTGAGATTCAGTGACCAGGAGAACCACAGTCTCCTGAGCATGGTCCTGGAGAACTACGATGTCCTCTTCGGCCGCCTCAGTAGCCAAACACCCGTGGGGAACCGCAATGCTGTGTGGGAGGATGTGAGGCTAGCAGTGGCTGGGGCGGGTGGCCCACCAAGAGACACGGACAGTCTGAAAAAAAGATTTTCTGACATAAAAAGAGGTGTACGGCAGGTGATGGTGGCTGAACACCAGCATGCCCTGGGGACAGGTGGCGGGGGCCCCCTCATCTCCCCACTATCGGCCCTCGAGCGTGAGCTTGCAGAAAGACTTGGAGATATCTACACATGTGGCCTGCCTGAGCTCCTGGACACTGCACACCCGCTAGCAGGTACGTCTGACAAATCTTTATGTAACAATGTCCAGGCAACAGCCTATGCGTAGCACCGTATGTAACTGCCAATATGAAACAGGTCTATCAGCTAAGCATGTGCATTTCCAAACCCTTTGTACGCTATGGCTACTAGGTAGTCCCCACAGTGTACGCCTGTAATCACAAATATGTGTCAGGGTTGGCCAGGCCATGTAATGGCCAAACCAACATGGCTCACTGTAACAACACCCAGGGGACACTGAACCTGTGAGGTGACAGTAACAGAGCTCACAGCTGCAAACTGGATACCTCTGCTGCACACAGTGTGTGGATAGGCAGACCAGCAAACATTGTCCCCAGGACAACCACACAACATGCACTGTGAGGCACAGCTCACCCCTCCCATCCCCCAAGCCTCACCTCTGCTGTCACATGTATGGAATTCAGTCTGCGGGCCAATACATGACCAACGCACATACAGGATAGAACCCAGAGAAAATGCCCACAGACCTAACATCTCAACCAACAGCAACCCTATGATGTCACCAGCTCAGTCTGGAACCTATGTATGCAATGACGCAATCACGGCATCACAGAGGTCCATCAGTCACACTCTGACAGACAGGTTGCATGTCAAGGGGGTCTGTCCCTCCTGCAATAACCGTGACAGGGCACTGCTGAAAGCTCTGCACAGGCACCCTCCCCGGCCCCACGGGCCAGGACATCCCCCCCCAAGAGTCCACAGCACACTCATAACTGAGTGTGTAGGTCCACACAATGCATCCAGAGCTTGCACTCCTTCCATGATACCGCCATGACATCCCTGTGAGCCAGTACCTGGTGTGATAACTGCTGTGACAGTCCCCTCTGACACGACAGTCCCATCTGTGCTGCTGTAGCCTCTGTCATGGCTGCTGAAAGCCCAGCTGCGATGGCAGTGCCTGTTCTGTTGAGCATGTCTGTATGGACACTGTACATACCTTCCCGTCCTGCAGTCCAATCTGCCACTGTGCACCCTGTCCCTCCTGTGATGGCCCCCCTCCCACTCATTGTGTGTCACCACAAACTACCGTACAACATGATGGCTGACACCCATGTTTGTGATGGATGTTGCCCAATATCCTGGCTCCATGTGTGTCCCCTATGCAATGTGTCTGAGCACCCAGCCTGGGTGAGGTCTGAGCACAGGCCGCACATGCACGTGGCACACATCTCCCTGATGTGACCGGTTATGATGTTATTTGCCACGATTAGTGGGGTCCAATCACAGGGAGATATCAAATAGATATATAGAGAATACCCTCCAGAAATACATGGCGGACTCACTGGATGAAGGTCTAGACCACCTCCACCTCTGATCAATACAGACCGGGTGTGGATGATATGCTGGTCTCACACGCACACATGCAAAGCTAGGGACGATGCAAAGACAGGATGCCCTAACGCATCACTGACCTGTAGCATGTACCTCTCCATTGACAGGGTACGATATGTTCTCTCTGTCCAATGTTCCTGTCATCCCAGGTCTGTCGACGGAACATCACGCTAATCATTAACAACGTCGTATAACATGTGCCTGATCAGCACAGACAATGCACACCTGAATGCTGCTACTGTGGAGTTCCATGGTAGCAGCAGGCAGATGATCAGTGTCCAACATGACAAAGGCGATGTTATACAAAGGTGGTCAATGATAACAGACCTGTGCAGGTGCAG
>JAWIIG010000170.1:0-48351 GCA_033557465.1 Ichthyophis bannanicus
CTGGCTGCCAGGACAGGACAAAACCCCCCCAACAGTAACCATGTTGAAATGCACATGCAGCGATATGCTGTGTATCAGATGTTAGGATCACAGTCTGTACGTTGTCACCAGAGCCACCCTAGAGCTAAACATGCCACATAATCACAAATATGAAATGTTATGCAGTGGATACAGCATGCAAAAGATGAAATGTACCTAAAACCCCAAGGGCAGCATAGGATGCTTGGTGGAGCTGCTGCAAAATCTGGAACACAGGGCCCCAAGTGGTGAGAAGTGAACATGCAAAACAGGTATACCACCACAACAGCTGAACCACAGCAAATACCAAACCCCCAAGGTGGACTGCCATGAAATTACCACAAAGAAAGAGAACATATGTAACACCTAACATGGTTGATGGCTAGGCAGCACAGAGGGCATACCTTTGGGGTGTACACTGAGTAGATAGCAGGGTGTGTGCAGAGGTGATGAACCTGCGGGTACCCAATGGTCATGTTAGAATGACAGAGAAGTAAAGGATTCACCCCATCTTGGGACCAAACCTGCACCCTATCGCGTTAGAACACAGGCCTGCAAACAACTTACCCCCCCCAAAAACAAACCAACCACCATGAGCACACTGACACCATGCCAACAAATATTACCCCAAAGGTGAGGGTGGTGGCACTGGGAAGCTGTAATACCCAGTTGATGTGTGGTAAATGGCTGGCAGATACCCAACTGCCACCGTACAAGGATGGGAGCACAAGTGGGCCATGTACCTGACCAGCAAATCAGTAGATACATGTGTCAATGTGAGCAAAGAGCGGAGGAGTAGCCTAGTGGTCAGGAAAACTGGCTTGGTTACCAAGCAACCAGGGTCCAACTCCCACAAGCACACCATGTGGCTAATGGGCCAAACATGTAACCCTCCAAGTACCTTGGAAGAAAGGTCTGACAACCTACTTCTAGTGACACTGCCAGGAAAGCCCTGGAGTCTCTGGGTCACAAGGAGTCAGGACTGGACTCAAAGGCACACATGTACTGTATGTTTATCACCATGATCAAGCAGCAGCAGAGACAAATGTATAGCAAACACATATATTTATTTGGGTTAATCCTCACAGATAGTGCTGATTACCGATGTACCGCCATCATAATTTTCAGGGTAAGTGGATCCCAGGTGAAACACGGAAACACATTTAGCAGGGCATCAACCCACATTATACAGAAAGGTCACTGGCCCGTCTACAAATGAAGGGCAGGAGACATAATGTGCAGCAGGTCCATGGTATGCACCATTTCATAGGCCCCCACATGCTGATGCATGCCTCAAGTGTTACTCACATATGAGTGCATGTAGACAGTAGGTGGTGCATGATGAGGGGCCAACACACATCAATGATGATCTGTTCTCCAAAACATATCTATCTGGCAAACACAAGAGGCACACAAATGAAAACAGCATCTGTTGCTAACATGTTGTAATTTGAAGAAAACATATTGAAAGTAATGTTTCAGCTCTCACATAATGCCTGATATAGGCATCAACGTTGCAACAATGTAACCCGAAGCAATCATCAACTGCACAATGAGGATATGCGAACAGGTAGCAGAGGCACATCAGCACAGAGAGAATTCAAATGAAAACTACCTGCAGAAACATGCAGAGATAACACCATGCAGGAGATCCCCCTTCACTGGTTGGTGTGTAGACATTTTCTTTTCACATATAGCACAGTTCAGGGAATGCACAATTGAATTGAGACATTGGACACTCACACAGCGGACACTCCAAATAGAACGGGGCAATGTGAGTGTCCGTACCTCAGGGGATAAACAGGACTGTGCAGACATGCAATGCAAGGTCTGTAAATCAATGCAGAGCATCACCTCTGTACAGTAAGCAGACTCAAGAAAGAGTATAGAGAGATGGAAAGTAAGGGCCAACATGTCACAGTAAATCACACAGATGCCATATTGGCACGTGCTGTGTTTCTGCAACATACGCAGTCATATGCACATGCACCATGTACATCTCAACATGCTACAGTGATGCCACACATGCAGGAAAACACCCTTGTTGATTGAAAACATCTATCCAGGATGCTGGTGGTCATTAAAGCAGTGCTGTGGCAAAACCTGTATCATGTCCAGGTGGAGAGTAGGTGGACATATACAACAGGACCTCTCCATCGCTCCCCCTATGCCACATGCATGGCTGTACGCCTGTGTTGAAACAAACAGATGAGCGTATCCTGTGTTCCATGTCACACACATGGCCAAAACACAACAACATCACAACTGTGGAGGAATGTAGATCATACAGTGACAATGTCAGTCCCTGCTGCACACGTGGGGACCAGTACACAGTGTGCAAAGTCCAAAGCGTATATGCAATCCAACATGTCAGTGAAGACTATCCTTGCAACCCTGGGCATGCATAGTCAAGTGTCACATCCCAATATGCCACAGTACATGAAAGGTCATGTGTGTCCCCTGAGATGAGCATGACTCCCAGCCACAGCATGGCAGCAACAGTGTGTTATATACATCCGTCATGGATAAAGTAGCAATCCCAAAGAATACTGTCCATCCTAGGCATGTGTCCCACTTGCAGAGGTCAAACATCCTATGGCACCATTTCCCAGGGATAGTTCCATGGTCGTGTGTCCCCCAACTGGTGGATGATGGCGATGCTAGATGCGCTTCAGTGGATATGTCCAGTTTGTTCTCTGCCCTGTCAGAGGAGTAGAAATAATGTATTGGTATGCAGTGTCCAACAGTAGCACAAAATGCAGACAGGCAACCATGAATATGCACATAATAAAACGACACACAGGCAAACATAACATGAGCACAAAACAGAACACAGTGCAGGTTGGTCAGATGTGGAATTGCAACTGCAGACATGGCTGTCACATGGATATGTTCATCTCAATGGCCATGTCCATGTTACACAAGTGTATCACAGCGCCACCCCATGTGCATCAGCGAGTGTGAACAGAGAGGCAACATGAAATATCTCTGAAACAAACCGTAAATCATTAACATGTAAAGCCAGATGTCAGTCCCCCCCCCAAAAAAAGGTTACACCTACCGTCTGCGTGCAGCAGGTATATGTCATGGATCCCCTGGGTCACTCAGTGAAGGGCGACAACGTCACCCCAATTGGAAGAATCACCATGTAACCATGTCCAGCCACTGTTGATGAATGTCCACATCATGGCGATATCTGAGATCTGGAAAATACGGTCCAACAGTCGTATGTCACAACACAAGACACAGGTCTGCTCACAATACACAACACATGTCCACAATATTCACATGGTAAACAGCAGTAAGGAAGAGAGAGCACAGTCAGCACTGCCCCCCCAGGTGTACAGACCCCGCACACCCACATGATAATGTAACATGCCTGCACACTGTACCAACACACAGCCAACCCTAAGAAACACACCCATACGGTATGCTAAGGTGAGCGTGCCAGCAGTAGCATATGGCTGGGATGTGCCCAATTGGAGATGTGTGGACGGAAAGGCCCTTTGAAATCAAACGAAAGATTGGTGTTGTCTGATGGTACACTGTTGGGGAAGGGTGCACGTGTAGCCCGCCACCACAACACCTAGGACACCCACACACATGAAGCTCTGTTGGCTGTGTCACAGACACAGTGTTGCACAGGACAAACTGGACAGGAACACATGGGCATATGTGTGCCAACACCAAGATATGGCTTATGGTGGTGCAGGGAAAAGAGGTAAACAACATCATATGTACAATCTGACACATAACAGAGAACATGTGTCTGTACATCCACCTACCACAGACCACTGCATGTTGGATGACTGACAGTCACCTGCCAATGCACATCCGCACCAGGAGCTGCAGCAGGCATGTCCTGCGGAGTAGGAAACACAAGGGAAACATACATATGTCATTTGCCAGTTTTGCAACACACACTGCACCTTCCTGTTCTCAGCTCGCAGCCCCCCCCAAGATCCTTCAGTGACCAACTGTTCACCAGCACACCATACAGATCTATGTCATGTGAGAGATATCTCTGATGTGTGAATGCCAAACTACAAGGGTCTGCATGCGGTCTGTCCCCCCCATCTCTCTGTTCTTGTACAAAAGGGTGAACAGAAGTGCTTTGTCCCTACTGTGTCCCAGCATCAATCCACGGCTGCAGTAATATCCTGTGTCCCCCATATGTCCCCCAATGCCCCTCACTGTGTGTTCTGGTGTCCCAATGATGTCTGATACCCTGCTATCAAGTACTGTAACACAAGGAACTGTAACACAAGGGGCACCCTCCCCAGCGGCTGACCATATACAGTTTAGTGGTGTGCATAGCTCCTACCATCACTTACATTAACAGCTGTGTGATGATGAGCTGCAAATCTACATCTCCACAGCTGAGTTATGCCTGCCAAACCACACCCCAATGTGTGCATGTGACCAGACCATGATGGCTGCATGTCATACTGCTGTGTGACATGGATAATGGAAAGGCATGGATAGCCCATGTGTGCACCTAAACACTCCCCCCCCCCCTTCAAAGCGATGTTGTGTGTGTGGACATAAGTCGTCCTCTCCAGGGTCAGCAATGTAGTTGGTGCAGTGGACTGCACCTACCACCTCTGCCCATCTTCCCAGCTTGTATGTGAGTGCTGTGGTACATGTGCAGATGTCATCAGATAGATGTGCCCTGATCCCCCTGACAACAACACTGAAACCAGACTCCACACCCACAGTTAGCCCACAGCTTGCCTACTATAACCCACACCCTGCTGATCTGGCATGAATAATCTCTGTTAGCGTACAAATATGCACCACTGCATTGCACAGCTATTCTATATCCCACACAACTAATGCAATACACCCCCCTGGCTGCATACTACACAGGTTTTCTATCCTTCCCGGAATGTCTGAGAGGGCTACATGATGACCTCTACATTCAGGCACACTGTGGTGTTGCAATAATGTCCCTCGCGGATACCACATACCAGTGCTCCAGTTACCACAGATCACATAGATATTGGTATGTATCACATTTAGCAGCATACTCAAACAACTAATGCACAGACCCTGCACATCTGAGCATACCAACCACACAATCAGCTCAAAACACCAACTGTAAGACACAGAGATCTAGACAACTGGCCCCATCCATGGTCTGCTCCCGCATTGTTAACGCCATACCACATGCCTCTCATCCTGCCGACCGAAAGTATCAAAGCCAACTACGTGTGCTTGCAGATCAACCCCTATCACATGCAGCCACAAACCAGGTATGGCAGCCCTACATCACACCAAAGCCTTAAAGACCACACACACACAAGCCACCTCCACCTACTGTTGTGCCCTGCCCACATCTGATGTGGATCAGGCATGAGTAGATGTGAAGCTGGTATGGCAAGCCAGTCTCAGTTACATGTCAGTGCAGTATTGCATCGTACAGATATCGTGATACAAATGGTAACTAGTATTAGCAGTACACACATATCTAAACACATGTAGGTGGTAACATATGCAGTACTTACATGAGAAGAGTTCTGCAATCAGCTGCCGCCTGACTGCTGTGCCCTCACGTGTGTCGCCATGGGCAGGTGCAGGGGGGCACATAGGGTCCTCCTCCAGACCCTCATTAATATCGACAGGGATGTGGTGCCTGAGAGCAATGTTGTGCAGGATGCAACAGGCTACAATGATCTCTGCCACAGTCTGTGGTCTGTATTGTAAGGCCCCACCTGTCCTATCCAGACACCTGAAACGACTCCTTAATACGCCAAAGGTACGCTCTATGACGGAGCGGCTGGTGGCATGGGCCTCATTGTACCTCCTCTCTGCACGTGTCCGTGGTCGACGCACAGGGGTCAGCAACCAGGGGCAACACCCATATCCTGCATCACCTGCAACAAAGAGACGTACGAAGTTAAAGCAGGAGCCCATGTCCTCCAAAATGGACACAGGTTTGTATATGCAAAACAAATGCAGAACACATTGTGACATAAACATATGACACCACATGATGGAATAGCAGGACTATGCATCAGGGTGTGAAGGGCAGACACACACGACAAGGGCGTGGGGCATGGATTGGAAACATAATCTGTAACCACGACACATATGTAAGCAGACATGTAACTAGCACGACAAAGCTCCATAGCAAGGAGGGGTTTGAGGCCCCAACCCCTGATATCACACACAGACAGATGACATACCCACACAAAGAGGGATACACCTCTGAGACAGACATCTTCACATACGGTTAGTAACATGAACAGCATGTGCATGTCAGAAATGATAAATACACACCCAGCAATAGACAGTCCCCATATTGTCCATCCTCGAATTGAGTGTAAAGTGCTGAGTGCTGCAGGATATAGGAGTCATGGGTGGACCCTGCAAACCTGGGTACCACATTCAGAATATGCTGATGTGCATCACAGACAACCTGAACATTCAGGGAATGATAGTGTTTGTGGTTGCGGAACACTACCTCCCTGTCTCTTGGCGGGACCAGGGCAACATGTGTGCAATCAATAGCGCCCATCACGTGTGGTATCCCAGCTAACGCCTCAAAGGACTGGTTCAGGGTCCCCCACTGTTGCCTAGTGTGGGGAAGGGCTATGTAATTCCCCACCAGGCTGACCATGGCACGCAGTACTTGGTGAAGACAGTGTGAGAAGGTGGGGCGGCTCATGCCTCCTACTGCGGCCACAGATGACTGGAAACAGCCAGAGGCAAAGAAATGTAGGGCACCAAGGAGCTTGACGAAACCCGGTATGGCATGTGACCGAGCAGTCAGGGGCTCGAGGTCAGGTCTTAGATCCTCGTAGAGATCCCTAATAGCCCCCGTGCTCAGGCAGTAGATGGAGATGACCTGGTCCTCATGCATGCCCTGGAGCTGGGCCCTGGGCCTGTAGAGGCGAGGCCGGCGGAGCCGCACCTCTGCACGTCTCCTGCCCCGTGCTGGTACAGCCCCTGCCCGGCCTGCCCCCACAGCTACAGGTCTGAGTTGCAGCGGGTCCACACCCATGCCCCATGCCGCAACCCCATTGACACCATCTCCCCCATCAGGCAACCGCAGCCCCTCCTCAGTGTCCTCCTCAACCGCAACAATCAGGAAGGCTGCCATACACACAACTGCTACAGATGCACAATGACACACAAACACTGACACCCACCTCACTGACGAAGACACAAAGTCAGATACACAAGCCAAAACACTCACACACACAGTGACTATACACAAAGAACCGTCGTCTAACACTCCTCAAACCTCACAACCACGTCACAGACTCTCTCCTACATAAACCCCTCAATGTGTCCCAGGTAATCAGGTATATTTAAATGCCAAACCTACGTTGCGCGCGGGCAGTGGCTATGCGTGTTGCGCATGCGCGCGATACCACCCATGCATTGCGCGTACATCAAACGCATATGCGCTATGCCGTACAAAGCGTCTAGGTGGCGCATGCGCATCGAGCGTTGTGCATGCACCACCCAGACGCTGTGTACGGCGTAGCGCATACATGTTTGACGTACGCGCAACAACGCGTATGCGCTATGCTGCACACAGCGTCTGGGTGGTGCATGCACAACAGGCGTGGCGCATGCGCAACAGGCATTGCGCATGCACCACCCAGACACTGTGTATGGCGTAGAGCATACGCGTTTGACGTCCGCGCAACGCATGGGTGGTACCGCGTGCATGTGCAACGCGCGTAGCCACCCGTGTGCATGCAAAACGTGCATTACGCCATAAAAACTGATAAATACATCTGCAGAGATGTGCAACATTGAGAGGGAAGGTGTGCGTTTATAGTGGAGCACAGATAGAGCCAGGTGTAGTATACTGTGAGTGGGAGTGGTGGTGTAGAGTGCAAGGGGTAGAGGAAGGGGCGTGTGGCAGAGCGGAGGAGAGGGGAGGGGAGGCAGGAGAGGCAGGTGACGTGCAGGCAGCAGGGAGGGCAGGTGGGTACAAGCAGCAGGTGTGAGGTGGAGGCCAGTGGATAGGGGGTGGGATAAAATGGAGAGTCAGCACAGGGCAGGTGTGGTGGAGGAGGAGGGTGTGCCTGTTCAGCAGGAGTCGAGATCCCTGAAAGGCCAGCAGAGGAGGCCGCTGGTCCATCGTGTGGCTCACAGCGCGCACACGGACCACCTGTCACTAAACGCAAGTGGCAACCAGTGCCATCTGTGCAAAGGAAGAGGGCTGTTCGCTTCAGCCCTCAGGAGAACCATCTCCTGCTGGCAAGCGTCCTGGAAAACTACAATGTCCTGTATGGACAGCAAAGCAGCACCACCACCGTGGCAACATGGACACGTGTCTGGGAGGAGGTCGAGGAGGCTCTAGCGCAGGCAAGGGGACCACATAGAGACCTTGAGAGCCTGTGTAAAAGAATGTGTGACATCAAACGTGGTGTGCGTGCCCACATGGCCGCTGAGTGGCAACATGCTGCAGGCACAGGTGGGGGAGGCCCCTTTACCCCACACTCACCCCCCTAGAGCAGGAATTGGTAGATAGGCTGGGTCCCGTATACCTGCATGGCCTGCCGGAAGCACTGGACACTGCCCATCCTAGGGGAGGTAGGTACACACATCACATCCTGCTGTCACAAAGGCATGATGTGACAGCACTCTGCCTATGTGGCCCGCATCCTATTCCCCCACCCAACCTGGTGGCATACGTCATCCCCGTCCCTCAACCCCAGGCCCACAGGTGTCTCCATCACCAGCACAGCCCCTGACATCTGCATGGGCCTGTCCCCCACCCGTAGATGGTGCCAACACCACCCCCTACCAACCCCTGGCTGCCCGGTATGCACAAGTCCTGCACGTCTCACACATCTCACACCTGTTTCTGCACTGACTCGCACAATGTGAAGCACCCCTCTTCACGAATTGGCACCTGGTGACTGCAGCATCACAGTGCTGCATGTGCTTGGCAGTGCCTCTGCAAAGCCAAGTACCTGTAGTGCCAGTAGTATGTGGCACACACACAGGGCATGGCCAAGCACACATCACATGTCGGGTGCATGTACCACACAGGTGTACATAGTTGCATGGACCAATCCAAGCTCTGTTGTGTATGTCATCCCACAATGCAGGTGACTACAGCATCATGGAGCCACCTGAGGAGTGTGAGTTGTCCGAGCCCCAGGATGGCCAGGAGGCAGAGGCTACGATGTCAGCAGATAACAGCAGCGATGGCGACGGCATACCTCAGGCAGGCATGCACCCGGAGGGGTTAGACATGCCCCTGGGCACGGCGGACACGGTGGAGGCCAGCTGCACCACTGAACATGGCCATGCGGGCGCCAACAGGGGGGAGACGCAACACCCCGGTCAGGCCCAAGGGTCTCAAGGCCAACCCACCCCACGCATGGCAACTGCACTGGAGGGGCTACGTCTCCACACTGCATCTGCGAGCCGCGATGCTGAAGGTGCGTAAGAGCATATACAGGAATCCCCATGGGGGTTGTCCACAGATGCACAAGGAGACTGCATGTTGGTAACATAGCAGGGTGAGAGCCATGTGGGGGGGGGGAGGGGTATGTCAGGTGCCCTGTGCATGCCAACCCTGTGTAGCATGGCGTCACAGGGGTCAGCATGTGTACGGGGCACAGACCTATGTGCTCTGTTCCCCAGACTCATACCCCAAGCAAGCGCACCGCAGAGCAATGTAGTTAATCACCTGTAACAGGTGACCTCCGGGAACAGCAGGGATACATCTCCTCAGGTGGTTATTGTCAGTAGCAATGGAGCCTGCGTGGGAACGCTCACCAGCGTCCAATGTGAAAGCCTTTGGGAGCATCCCACAGCCGTTCCCAACTGCCTCACCCCTGTTGAGCCTCAAAAGCTGGGACAAAATGAGAGAGAGATTGGGAAAGGGAGAGAGAGGGGGAGAGTGATACAACTACGGGGGGAGGTGGGTGGGCAATACAGACCTATACCTGCTGTTCCCAGAGATCACCTGTTACAAGTGAGTGACTATGCTATCTCCAGAACAAGCAGGAAGTTGTCCTGATATGTTGGGACCCCCTAGCTGTAGGTACCAGCATAGCAAACCCAGAGGTGGGGAGCCCCTGGGAAGGGGTGACAGGTCCCGGCATGGATCTCTGGCACCGTATGAGGGATGGCAGGTAGGAGCTGAGTATGTATGTGAAAGGTGGTGGGGAACAGCCTGCCCAAAGGCGGCATCCCTGTGGGAGACGTTATCCAAGCAGTGGTGGGCCGTGAAGGTGTGAACCAAGGATCAGGTAGCTGCCCGACAGATATCGTCAAGAGGTACAGAGTGCAGATGAGCCATAGAGGCCGCCATGGCACACACATTGTGAGCTGTGCTATGGCACCACAGAGAACGGTGTCTGCTCAGGTAGATATGAGAGATACACTGATCAATCACATTGGATAGTGTTTCCTTGAAGACAGCACGACCCAGGTGAGAGGGACAAAGGCTACAAAGAGATGCGAGGACTGTCTATGCTGCTGAGTCCCTTGCAGGTAGGAGGCAAGAGGCCCTCCACAGTCCAAAGTATGGAGAGTCCGTTCTGCATGTGATGCATGGGGCTGTGGAAAGAAAACAGGCACATAACTCCCCAGGTTTAAATGGACGGACGTGAACGCCCTGGGCATGAGGAGTGGATGTGTCCCCAGGACTGCCCTAGCATGGTGGAACCGTGTATCAGGTGGGTCTGCCCCTAGAGCTTCCACCGCACTGATATGCCCTGCTGATGCGATTGCAAGGAGGAACAGGACCTTCTAGGAAAGGAGTCCCATGGACGTGGTGGCTAAAGGTTCACAAGGCAGCCCCAAAGGCTCCCCCAGAAGCAGGTTCAGATCCCATGCAACCGTTGGAGGCGTCATGGGAGGTGTTGGCAGATGATGGGCTCTCATGACTCCTGATATGAGATGGCACAGGTTGCCCATTGATGGGTGTGCACGAAGATGCGATAGCACTGACATGGACTCGAAATGAATGAGTCCTGCGACTGGCATTACAAAGGTGACAGAGACATTCCAATAATGATACCACTGGAACCACAAGAGGGTTGAGACCCCTCTGTGAACACCAGATGCTCAACCTTCCCCACATGAAAGCATAGGAGCGATTCGTGGTTGGTCTTCCAGAGGCATGAAGGACATTCCGTACGTCCTGACGGAGGTGACGGCCTAGGGGGTAAAGGCAGTCAGAAACAAGGCTCTGGGATGCAATAGCACCCCATCCTCCTGTGACAGTAGATCTGGAGCAGACCCCAATTCCAGGGGTGGAACCTGAGAGATGCAGATGCAGAGGAAAGCACACCTGGCGTGGCCAATTTGGGGCTGAGAGAATCATAGCACCTCTGTCACTCTGAAGCCTGAACAAGTGTGCGGAATTAGGGGGATGGGCGGAAAGGCATACAGGTAGTCTGGACCCCAATGGCGGGGGACAGCATCCCTGGCCGGACAACCCTGAGTCGGAAACCGTGACCACAATCGGGGACGTTTGGCAATCACTGTACGTGCAAAGAGGTCTATATCTGGAGTTCCACAGAGTGGGAAGACACTGGTGACCTGGTCTATGTGAAGGGAACATTTGTGTGAGGGCAGACTCCGACTGAGCCTGTCTGGCCAAGAGCTGTGAATGCCTGGAAGGTAGACTGCCTGGAGATGTCTCTGATGCCCTCCAGCAAAGGCCCATAGTTCTCTGGTTCGTCGCATGGCAACATAGGGCTTGTTCCCATTTGCTTGCCCACGTCGGACATAGCTACGTGATTGTCTGTGTGAGCTAGAGCCCTCTTGCCGTGCAGTTGTTTGTGGAACACCTGGGGAGCTAGACCTATTGCTCCGAGTCACAGATGAATGGTATGGCAAGGAATCCCCTGTACGGACCAGCTGCCCTGGGTGGAGAGGTCCTGGAGGTGAGCTCCTCACCCCATCTGAGAGGCATCTGTTGTCAAGGGTGTCTGAGGAGGACACAATATAAAGGGTGACCCCACCAACAGATACTGAGATGCATGCCACCATGGGAGAGACTAGATAAAGAGCATTGATACCGGTATCCTGTCGGATAGGCTGCCTGATGCTTGGGTCCACTGAGTGGACAATGTCCATTGGGCTGCCCCAATATGGAGGCATGTGTAGGGGACCACATGTACTGTGGGGGCCAGGTGACATGAACGTTGCAGTATCCCCCGAGAGGTGAGGTGCGCCCCCAGCATGACTTAGGGAGCTAACTGCACAATGCAGTGACAACATGGCCACAGATGATAGGCCTTTACCTCCCTGGTGTCTAGTTGTGCACCTGTAACCCCCAAGGATTGAGTGGGGGGTAAGATTTGATATGGGCAGGTTGATAACCAGACCAGAATACTGGAGAGGATGCAGTGTGCAGGGTAGAGGATGTGTTGCTGCGAGCTCTGAGGGGGTGCAAATGAGCCACCCATCTAGGTAGGGGGAGACGAATATCTCGAGGGTGCGGAGACACGCTGCTAACCACAGCCATGCACATCGTAAACACACTTGGAGCTGAGGACAGGCCAAAGGGAAGGGCACGATACTGATAGTGCGTCCCCTAGCAGAGAACACACAGGAATCGTCTGTGGGTTGGGTGGAGGGCGACATGAGTGTATGCAGCCTTGGGATCCAGAGAACACAGCCAATCCTGACTGTGAGGGAATGGTTGAGGTGTCCCCCGAGAACGCATTGTGACTCTCTCTCCCAAAAGATATCCTGTCAGTTCACGGGGGTCCAACATGGGCCTGTCGCCCCCTGTCATCTCTGGGATACATAAGTAGGGGGAGTAACACCCTGTGGCCTGTTGGAGGATGGGCACGTTATGTATTGCCCCTTGGCCTGGACGTAGATGGATGTCATGAAGCAAATGTTTGCCCTGAGAGGTGAACCCTCCTACCACTGTTGGAGGGGGCAGGCATCTGATGGGAGGCTTATAGCCTTCACCGACAATGCCTGGGGTCCATCTCTCTTGTGTTATGTGGCTCCATCTGTGGGAAAATCTACAGTCATCCTAGGATGGGGATGGGGTCTGGCACCCTAGGAGTCAGGAAATGCACGTTCCCTGGCAGGGAGTCCAAGCCCCTGAGGAGGCTGAGCCTGCTGCGCCACCAAGGACAGGGAGGCCTGTGGCCTTCTCTTTTTAGCTGACTGCTGTTCCTTTCTAGCGGGGTGGCCTGCAGGTTGTCCCTGTTGGTCATAAGACTGAGAGGACCGCTTCCTCAAGGAGCAGGGAGGCTTCCTAAAAGCTCTGTGTTTTGCAGTATCTGTAATGTTTGAAAGCCTACTCATGGTGAACCTGTCAGCATCCAATGCATTGGCTGCCCCTTGCCAGGTTCTCCAAAGGGCTCCCCCCATTACAAGGGGTACTACCAAGTTTGTCCTGTACCCAGTGCTTCAGGTCGGTGGCATGGAGCCCGGCATTTCATCCTGCACCTATGGCAATGACCGAGGCCTACTATGTCCCACAAAGCAATCGAAGGCTGCTCTATTGCCAAATGTGGACATGTGCTGGGCATGTCTGCCATTAGTCTGATGATCAAATCACCTGTCCTCTGGGATACAAGGGCTCAGACGTTCCAGATCCTCAGAGGCCTCCTTCAGTAACATTCCCATAGATAGATGATAGGAGCGTATCCTGCCTGATAGCATTGATGCCTGGAAGATACGGTGTCCAAAGGCATCTAGGGTAATGCATCTACAACCAGGAGGATTAGAGGCATGCCTTTTGGCACATCTGTTCCTCCTCATCGCAGTCCCCACCACGACTGGATGGTGAGGGATCTGTGTTCCCCGGACACCAGCTGATGGAGGGACATGATACATGGTATCCAGTCCACGAGATCACGGAGAGGTGGTTAGAGGTGTCCCCCACATTCGCAGCAGGCGATCATGCAGGAGCTCATGCACTGGTCACGTTGCTGCCACCTGGGGAGATTGGGGATATTGAGGCATCACCACCTCCATTGCCCTGGGCCCAGGTTCAGCAGCTAGAGAGATAGCCAGACCCTTTGCCACAACTCAGATGACATCCTGTAAGGACATGTCCGCAGGGGGGGAACATCATCCTCTCTGGAGAGGAGGGTTCCGCTGGGATAGGCACACCGGTATCCGCAGAGCTGTTGGACCTATCAGATCCAGCAGGAGACGGGATCTACCCTCTGTCTGGGTGCTACTGGCAGCAATACCCTTACCGATCAACAGCGGATGGTCCTGCCACTGGTGTACTGGTAACAGCCCGACTCGGTAACGTGTGCGCAGGCGCCGAGGTTACTGACACCGGTAACGGTATCGGGGTTTCCAACAACAGTGCTGGCACCGGTGGGCAGGTCTGGGGTGGTACAGAGGCCTTTGCTGCCACGAGGTGAGCCAGTGGACTACATTCGTTGACCAGGATTCTCTGCTCCAACAATGCTGCTGATGCTTGTGTAGTGGTACTTGCAAGGATAGCTGGTACCCCACAGCATGGCCCCAGGGGCACAGACAGGGTGTAGGCCTCAGGGACGTCCTTCACCCCCGATATTGGCTTGGGGGCTGGAGCCACCCGCCGGGTCTGTGTTGGCAGCGTATGTTCCCCACGAGCAATGCCAGAGGCATCCAGAAGCCTGGAAGGGGATCAACACGTAGAGGTCTGTCCAGATGTGTGTTTGGTTACCTGAGATCTATGGGAGGGTGCGGAATCCCTTGAGGATGTCGATGCCACCGAGGCTGCGTCGCAACGACAGAGGGTACTGGAGCTGGCTGCCCAACTTGTACGAGCTTTAGTAGGTAACATCCCACAGGCCAAACATTCGGACATGGGATGAGCAGGTCCCAAACCCATGAGACACCACCCATGGGTGTCGGTGACAGTAATAGTACCACCACATGTTGAGCATGTGTTGGATCTTGAGGAGGGCTCCCCACGGATGATGGCCAACTATTTGGGCCTATGACCCGAGGTGGCACATGTACCTGAGAAGACACATCAGGATGGTTGGAAATTACCCCCTTATTTGTTTATGAGCTGGTAACCGGCGGTGCAAGAATAGAATTACAGACAGGCAGACGCAACCGCAGAAATGTGGCAGTGAGACCATGTTCCTGCGGTGACAGGAACGACAGCCTGCTGGCTCCGCAGAGCACAATGAACTGGGGAGAGGCAGTTGGGAATTTATTTATTTATTTATTTAACTTTCTTATATACCGCGCTCTTCAGTATCAGTGTGGTTTACATCGAACAAAACTGTTCGGTGCAGAATGTCTGTACTGGACTTACAATATAACAGTTATCTAAAGTACAGCTGTAACAATGTAACTAAATGCAGTTAAACAGGGTAACTAGATACATTTAGAACAGAACAGGATAACTATATACAGATATATACAGGTAATACAACATATGGCGGGAATGGCGGGACGCCAGCATGCAGGCACTGTGGGATGCTCCCAAAGGCTTGCCCATTGGACGCTGGGGGGCATTCCCGCACAGGCTCCATCGGTACATACGATACCCACACGTGAAGACTATTTCCTGCTTTCCCTGGGGATGCACCAAGCCAGGGTCATCTGGGCCCCCTACGTGATAGTCACCACTACATGGGTTGTGATATGCATCCATACATGGTCTGCAATGTGTACGGTGGCCAGATGTCCTGGACCTATCAGGACTGTTATGAGTTCATGTGGCTTGTCCTGGTTCTGGAAATGCACGGATCGTGACCTGCCATCTGAGCTATCATCCTGATCTTCCCGGAGCTGTTGTAAACCTTCAGAGTATGCATGTTGGAGATTCTACCTGTGATCCGTAAGATGGAACATTTCATTCAGGTCTGTGTTTATAAGCCGCGAGGTAGGGTAGCATAGATGTCTTCCGTGACGTCCCGCACAACTTTAGGACAGAGCAATGTACGTATTTGGTCTTTTGGTTGCGCAGATCCATCAAATGCTGTGCTCTGTAATGGTTGGTTAGCATAATGTTTGTGATCCCTACTTCAAACGGGGCTGTGGAAGGAGAGTACGTTCTCTGTGCAGACAGCAGTGGGCGGTTGCTAGATCTCACTTGCACGGTACAACAGGGAACTGCATCATAGACTGTCCTGAGCGTGTATCAAAGGTATCTGGGCACCCTAGCAATGTGTGCCAGCAATGTTTGCTGGACAGCCCCAGAGATATATGCATGTGTGTCCCATGTCCCCTCACGTCCCCTCACCTATGTTAGATGGCCACTGTGCAGAGTGAATATGGATGGATCATGCTGCAACACAGGTATGTGAGGGCTTTTTGTGTCCCACGACCCATCATTGGGCCCCATGACATGCTTGGGAATGGCTCATGGGACACAGAGGTCTGACCATGGTCATGTGTTGCGATATATGCCATGCATGGGAGTGTGACAGACTTATCCTGTGGGATATGGCCGACATGTACATAAGAACATAAGATATGCCATACTGGGTCAGACCAAGGTCCATCAAGCCCAGTATCCTGTTTCCAACAGTGGCCAATCTAGGTCATACGTACCTAGCAGTTTCCCCAAAAGACACAGGCTCCGCAGTGATTGTACTGGGTCAAGCATTGATATCCTGGGTCCCTTCTTAATAATGGTTTATGGACCTTTCCTCCAGGAACTTGTCCAAACCTTTTTTAAACCCAGCTACACTAACAGTCTTTACTACATCCTCCGGTAACAAATTCCAGAGTTTGATTACACGTTGAGTGAAAAAATATTTTCTTTTATTAGTCTTAAATAGTTTACCCTGTAGCTTCATTGCATGTCCCCTAGTCTTTCTATATTCTGATAATGTAAACAATCGATCTACGTTTACCCTTTCCACTCTGTTCATTAATTTATAGACTTCTATCATATCTCCCCTCAGCTGTCTCCTTTCCAGGTTAGAGTCCTAACCTTTTTTAACCTTTCTTCATATGAGTATCCTTCCATCCCATTTACTATTTTGGTGGCTCTTCTCTGAACCTTTTCTAATAATGCTACATCCTTTTTAAGATATGGCAACCAAAATTGCACACAGTATTCAATGTGCGGTCTCACCATGGAACGGTATAGAGGCATTATAATATATTTTGTTTTATTTTCCATTCCTTTCCTTATGATATCTAGCATTCTATTTGCTCTCTTGGCTGCCGCTGCACACTGAGCCAAAGGTTTTAACATGTTATCCACAATGACACCTAAATCTTTTTCCTGGGTGGTGGTTCCTAATGTGGAACCTTGCATTGTGTAACCATAGTTTGGGTTGTTCTTCCCTAGGTGCATAACTTTGCACTTGTCCACATTAAATTTCATCTGCCACTTTGATGCCCAGTCTTCCAAGTTATCAAGATCCTCTTGCAATTTTCCACAATCCTCTTGGGTTTTAACAGCTTTAAATAGTTTTGTGTCATCTGCAAATTTGATAACCTCACTCGTTATTCCACTTTCCAGGTCATTTATGAATATGTCAAAAAGCAGCGGACCCAGCACAGATCCCTGGGGTACACCACTATTCACCTTTCTCCATTGGGAAAATTGGCCATTTAGCCAAGCCCTCTGCTTTCTATCTTTTAACCAGTTCCTGATCCACAGTAGTACACTGCCTCCTACCCCATGACTCTTTAGTTTTGCCAAAAGTCTCTGATGAGGGACCTTGTCAAAGGCTTTCTGAAAGTCCAGATACACTATATCAACCGACTCACCTTTGTCCACCTGTTTATTCACTCCTTCAAAAAAACATAACAGATTAGTAAGACAAGATCTTCCTTGTCTAAAGCCATGTTGGCTGTCTCCCATTAGGCCATGACTATCTACATGCTGAGTAATTTTATTCTTTATAATGGTTTCTACCATTTTTCCCGGTACTGACGTGAGGCTCACCGGTCTGTAGTTTCCCGGATCACCCCTGGAACCCTTTTTAAAAATTGGTGTTACATTGGCGATCCGCCAATCTTCAGGTATTAGAGATGATTTTAATGATAGTTCACAGATTACTAATAGCAGGTCTGCAATCTCATATTTCAATTCTTTCAACACCCTTGGATGTATACCATCCGGCTCAGGTGATTTGCTACTCTTCAGTTTATCTAATAGTTGTAATACATCTTCCCGATGTATCGATATTTCCTTCAATTCTTCCGCACCTTTAAATACCACTTCAGTCATGGGTAACATCCCTATATCTTCCTCAGAAAAGACTGAAGCAAAGAATTCATTCAGTCTCTCCGCTATCACCTTGTTGCCTCTTAGTGCCCCTTTAACTCCTCTATGATCTAATGGTCCAACTGACTCTCTCACTGGTTTTTTGCTACGAATGTACTTGAAAAAATCTTTATTTCGCGTTTTTGCTTCCGCAGCAAGCTTCTTCTCAAATTCTCCCTTTGCCTTCTTTATCAATGCCTTGCATTTGACCTGCCAGTGCTTGTGCTGTTTCCAGGTTTCGTCGTTTGGCTCTTTTTTCCATTTCCTGAAAAATGCTTTTTTGGCAACAACAGCCTCTCTGACCTCACCTTTAAACCATGCTGGCAGTTTTTTGGAATTCCTTCCACTTTTCTTAAAGCGTGGAATACAGCTGGTCTGGGCTTCCAAGATAGTATTTTTCAACAACACCCAAGCTTGATGTAAGTCTTTAACCTTTGCAACTGCTCCTTTTAGTTTTTTCTTAACTATTTTCCTTATTTTATCATAGTCTCCCTTTCGAAAGTTAAAGGTAGTACTGTGGATTTCCTTACTATCCCTCCTCCACTAATTAAATCAAAGGCGATTATGCTATGATCACTATTGCCAAGTGGCCCCAACACCCTTATCGCTTGCACTAGATCTGGTGTTCCACTAAGGACTAATTCTAATATGGCTTCCCCTCTGGTCAGTTCATGAACCAGCTGCTCCAAGAAGCAGTCATTTATGTCATCTAGGAACTTTATCTCCCTAGCATGTCCTGCCGAGACACTAACCCAGTCGATACCGGGGTAATTGAAATCACCCATTATTATTACCGCGCTGTAACTTTTGTTAGCTTCCATGATTTATTCGAGCATTTCATCATCCTTTGTTCATTCTGGCCAGGCGGTTGATATTACACCCCCACTGCCATCGCCTTCCCCCTTTTTACTTGGAATTTCAATCCATAGAGATTCTACAGCAAATTTTGTTTCCTGCAAAACTTTAATCCTTTCTGACTCAATGCCCTTTCTAACATAGAGGGCAACCCCTCCACCAATTTGATCAGCTCTATCATTACGATATAGTTTGTACCCAGGTATCACAGTGTCCCACTGGTTGTCCTCCTTCCACCATGTCTCCGATATTCCAATCATATCTAACCTCTCATTTAGTGCTATATATTCTAACTCTCCCATCTTATTCTTTAGACTTCTAGCATTTGCATAGAAGCATTTTAGAGAATGTATTTTATTCATATTAATTTGGCTATTGGTAGACATGGGTAATTTGGGATCTTTAAGCTGTCTGCTCCATACTCGAGGGCATTTGGGCTACTTTACTCTTTTTTGGAACCTCTCTGCTTTTGGTAGTATCCTTCAAGGATACATTCTTCTGAACCATCAGCTCTTCGGCGACTGTCGGCATTCCTCTATTATCTAGTTTAAAAGCTGCTCTATCTCCTTTTTAAAGGTTAATGCCAGCAGCCTGGTTCCATCCCGGTTAAGGTGAAGCCCATCCCTTCGGAAGAACCCCTCCTTTCCCCAGAATGTACCCCAGTTTCTAACAAATCCAAACCCCTCATCTCTGCACCATTGTCTCATCCACGCATTGAGACTCCGGAGCTCTGCCTGCCTTTTGGGTCCTGCACGTGGAGCGGGAAGCATTTTGGAGAATGCTACCCTGGAAGTTCTGGATTTCAACTTCCTACCTAAAAGCCTAAATTTAGCCTCCAGAACTTCCCTACCACATTTTCCTATGTCATTGGTACTAACATGTACCAAGACAGCAGACTCCTCCCCAGCACTATCTAAGACCTTATCTAGGTGGCGCATGAGGTCCGCTATCTTCGCACCAGGTAGGTATGTTACCAGGCGATCCTTACGTCCACCAGTCACCCAGCTATCTACATGCCTAATGATCGAATCACCAACTATAACGGCTGTCCTAACCCTTCCCTCATGGGCACATGGCCCTGGAGAAACTTCCTCGGTGCGAGAGGGTTTTACATCACCTGGAGGACAGGTCCTAGTTATAGGATCACTTCCTGCCACACCAGGGTGATGCTCTCCTGTCCCGTGACCTCTCTCCTCCATGGCAACAGGGATGCTGCCAGACTGGATGTGGGACTTCAGGACTATATCCCTGTAGGTCTCGTCTATGTACCTCTCTGTCTTTCTTATGTTTTCCAAGTCTGCTACTCTAGCCTCTAGAGAATGGACTAGTTCCCTGAGAGCAAAGAGCTCCTTGCACCTAGTGCACACGTAAGACCTCTCACCAACTGGGAGAAAATCATACATGTGACACTCAATGCAAAAGACTGGAAAGCCCCCATCTCGCTGCTGGACTGCTGTCTGCATCTTAGTTTTCAGTTTTTGTTTAGATCTTTAAGTTCTTTACTTACTAAGGGTTGCTATGGATATTTATACCAATAAAACTTTACCTAATACGTTTAAGGAGAAATTAGGCCTTACCTGCTAATTGTCTTTCCTTGAGTTCTCTCCGGGCCAGTCCAGGTTACAGTTGGGTAGTCAATCCCTTCCAGCAGCTGAGGACTGAATGCTGAAACTTTTACTGGCAGGTGTTAAAGCTCCCCCTGGCTTCAGGAAACCAGTTACCTATTGTCAAAGCAGCAGACCAAACTAACAAAACCACTAATAAGGAACTATTGGAACCAAACTGAGAAGTCCCGAAAAACCACAAAAACTGTGGAGTACGCCCTACATTGTAAAGAAGCATACCCCTAGAAAAATCAGTTGTTTTGCTTTATTTTTCTTAATTTTTTTTTTCATTTTGATCTTTTTAACCCGCTATGTTTCCAGAATTCCTAATATCCTCTACCAGCCACAAAGGCCCTAGCTGTAAGCGCGAATCTGTGCAACGGTAAGACGAGAAGGCAACGTAAAATACTGAGGTGCTTGCAGACGAAATGGGAGGGACCTGGACTGGCCCGGAGAGAACTCAAGGAAAGACAATTAGCAGGTAAGGCCTAATTTCTCCTTCCTCTTCGTCTCTCCGGGCCAGTCCAGGTTACAGTTGGGCAGTACCAAAGCAGTACCTAAACTGGGGAGGGTCCTGCAAGCCCCGCCAAAATAGCCAAAGCCCCCACCTTAGCATCCGCTCGAGCCTGCACATCTAACCTATAGTGCTTCGTGAAAGTATGGAGAGATGACCAGGATGCCGCCCGATAGATATCTGCGGGCGGAATCAAGGCAAACTCTGCCCAAGAAGTAGCTTGGGCCCTCGTCGAATGGGCTCTAAGCTCCTTAGGAGGAGTCTTGCTCCTGGCCTCATAAGCTGCTGCGATCGCCCGTTTCACCCAATGAGCGATAGACGCCTTGGTAGCCGCCTGACCCTTACGCGGGCCACCAAACAGAACAAACAAGCGATCTGACTTCCGAAAGGAGTGCATCCTCCGAAGATACTTCCCCAAGACCCGTCCTAAATCTATGCTTCGAAGAGCGCGATCCACCTTCCCGCCCCCTCGAGAGCGAAAAGTAGGAAGTGAAACCGTCTGATTCATGTGAAAATCGGAAACCACCTTCAGCAAGAACGAGGGAACCGGCCGCAGAACTACCTTGTCCTCCGAAAAGTGCAGGTACGACTCCCTGCAAGACAGCGCCTGCAAATCCGAAACCCTACGAGCCGAACACAAGGCCACTAGGAAGGCCGTTTTCCAAGAAAGCTCTCGGAGACTGTCACTGTCAGCCAACTCAAAGGGCGGGCCTGTTAAGGCCTCCAGAACCAGATTTAAGTCCCACGGAGGCACCACGAGATGTAAGGGCGGACGGATATTCCTAGCCGCCCTGAGAAAGCGTTGAACATCCGGGTGCGAAGAGAGGGAAGACCCATTCACCCGACCTCTGAAACAGGTTAGAGCCGCAAGTTGAACCTTAAGCGTACTTACGGCTAGACCCCTTTCGAGTCCCCCCTGAAGAAATGCTAAAACCTCCGGTAAGCCCGCAGCGCCGGGCCGCAAGCCCCGATCTCTAGACCAGGCCTCAAAAATGCGCCATACTCGAACATAGGCTAGCGTCCTCGAAGGCCGCCGAGACTTCAACATAGTAGTGATTACAGCCACCGAGTATCCTCTCTGTCGCAACCGTTCCCTCTCAAGAGCCAAGCCGTAAGCAAGAACCAATCCACTTGCGGCATCAAGATTGGACCCTGACTCAAGAGGTTGACCCTCGAAGGCAACCTCCAGGGCAGAGCTACGAGAAGGCGAACCAGATCCGCATACCAGGGTCGGTGTGGCCAATCCGGAGCAATGAGAATCACCGTGCCGCTGTAAGCCGAAATCCTCCGAATGACCCGACCTATCAACGGCCAAGGCGGAAACACATAAAGAAGTTTCCCCGCCGGCCAGGGCTGCACCAGACCGTCGAGACCTTCCGACATGTGCTCCCTTCGCCTGCTGAAAAACCGCGACGCCTTGGCACTGGCCAGCATTGCCATGAGATCCAGGACTGGCTGCCCCCACTGCACGGTAATGGCGTGAAATACCGCCTAGTTCAGCTCCCACTCTCCGGGATCCAGGCGATGACGGCTGAGATAATCGGCTTGAACGTTGCCCTTTCCTGCCACGTGAGCCGCCGAAAGTGCCACAAGATGCAATTCCGCCCACTGAAGCAACAGCTGACTTTCCTGCAGCAAGGACGCACTGCCCATGCCCCCTGCTTGTTGATGTAGGACATCGTTACTAAATTGTCGGAAAACACTCATACAGCTTGACCTTCGAGGAGATCTGAGAAATGCAGAAGTGCGAAACGCACCGCTCGCAGCTCCAACAGATTGATCGACCAAGCGCTCTCCTCCACCGACCAGCTGCCTTGCGCCACTCGAGTCCGACTATGAGCTCCCCAACCGGACAGGCTGGCATCCGTAGTGACCAAGATCCACTCCGGATCCTCCAGCGGAACCCCAGCCTGAAGGTGTGCCGAAAGTCGCCACCACTGCAGACTGAGTTTGACGTCCTCCGGGCACCGAAGTTTTTGCAACAGGGGATGCACCTGCGGAGACCACCTCGAGATCAAGGCATGTTGCAGCGGCCGCATGTGAGCTCTGGCCCAAGGTACCAGATCCAAGGCCGCGGACATCGAACCCAACAACTGCAAGTACCTCCACGCTGTTGGAGTTGCCAACCCAAGGAAGGCGTCGACCTGGGCCACCAGTTTCCGGACCCTGTCCGGCGGAAGAACCACCGTGCTGCTCTGCGTGTCGAACAAGGCCCCGAGGTAAACCAAACGCTGAACCGGAAGCAACTGACTCTTTGCTTGGTTGACGACCCAACCGAGGTGTTCCAGGAAGTGCACTACTCGGGCCGTTGCTGCGGCTGATTCCTGCCGAGACCCTGCCCATATGAGCCAATTGTCCAGGTAGGGATGCACCTGAATTCCCTCCTTGTGAAGAGCTGCCGCTACCACCACCTTGGTGAAGACACGAGGCGCGGTTGCCAGACCAAAGTATAACGCCCGAAATTGAAAATGACCCAGAGGAACTGCAAAGCATAGAAACCGTTAGTGTTCCGGACGTATGGGAATGTGCAAATAGGCTTCCGTCAAATCTATGGAGATGAGCCATTATCCCAGCTTTACCGCCCGAAAGACAGATCGCAGAGTCTCCATACGAAAATGCGGAACCCGCAGGGAACGGTTCACCTGCTTGAGATCTAAAATAGGTCGAAACGAGCCTTCCTTCTTGGGCACCACAAAGTAAATAGAGTACCGACCTATGCCGCACTGGTCTAAAGGCACGGCCACCACGGCCCGTAGCCGCAACAACCGCTGAAGCGTGCTGTCGATCGCCTGACTTTCCATCGAGGACCGCAGGGGGACAACACAAAGGCATCCGCCAGAGGAGAGGCAAACTCTAGAGCATAGCCTTCGCGGATGATCTCTAGCACCCAGAGATCAGAAGTTATGTTGGCCCAGATGGAGAGAAACTCCTGCAAACGTCCCCCTATGGGAACCTCCGCTTGGATCAGCGTCCCTTCATTGAGGCTTCTTGGAGGAGGCTTTCTGGGCGTTGAAAACCCCCCTGCCAAACCCTCTGGCTCCACGAAAGGACTGTCCCATGGAGGGAAAGCGACCCCTCTGATAAGGGACAAAGCGAGAGCCGCGGAACCTACAAATGTCCCTACCGAGACCCCGTTGTGTCGGAGTAGATTGCCTGGGCCAATCCTTAGAATCGCCCAAATCTTTCACAATCTTTTCCAATGCTTCCCCAAAAGGTAGCTTGCCCTTATATGGAAGCTTACTGAGGCGCGACTTAGAAGGCACGTCCGCCGCCCAGTTATGTAACCACAGAAACCTCCTAGCCGCAATCAGCGATGCCATGGATTTTGCTGATATCCTAATCAAATCATAGAAGGCGTCCACGAGATAAGCCGCCGCCGACTCCAGTTTCGCCCCCTCTGGGGACGGATCCTCCAACTTTACCGCAGACTGCTCTCCTTGAATCCAACGGATAGAGGCGCGGGAAACATATGCTCTGCAAACTGAAGCTTGCAAGGCTAGTGCACTAGCGTCAAAGGCTTGTTTCAACAGCATTTCTAACCTACGATCCTGAAGATCCTTAAGGGCTGCCCCCCTTCTACCGGGATCGTGGTTTTCTTAGTGACCGCCGACACTAGCACGTCCACTTTAGGCATCCGCAGTAACTCCTTCTCCTCCTGAGGAACTGGGTAAAGCCGGGCAATGGTACGCCCACCTCTTAAGCTAGCTTCTGGGCATTCCCATTCTGATTCAATCATTTGTTTAATTACCCTGTGCATAGGGAAACACCGCTGCTCAGGTTTAAACCCTTGTAATAAAGGATCCTCCAAAGGCTCCTGTTGCAGTGCAGGAGGCACAATATTTAAGGCAGCCAGGGACTGAAGAATCAAAGCCCCTAGCTCCTCCTTATGAAAGACCCTGAAAACATTGGGGTCCTCCCCGGGTCCCAGCTCCCCTTCCTCCAAGTCCAAGGGCCAGGAATCCAACCCCCCTTCAGACAAAATTTCGCCTTCTTCCGGCATAAATGGATTGAAGAGCTGTGGGTCTGATGCCCCCGAAGAGAAATCTCCCCCCGGGCACTGCGCCGAGGTCCCTTCCCCCGGATCTGAGAGGATAGGGTCCCCACAAGCTAAACCTGCAGGAGGCTTAGGAAACTGGCTTTCAGCAGGTTGAGACATTTTTAACAGATAGGCTTTATGCATGGCTAGAATAAAATCAGGAGAAAAAAGAGAGTCCAAGGAACCTGGAGCTCCAGGAGCCGGAGACTTATCTATCTCCTGTACCACAGAAGTTTTGGAGGACTTAGATTTCTTTTTCCCAGAACGTGGCAACGGCGCGGGAGAGGCCGCAGCCTCTGCAGACACTATGGCTGCCGTTCCCGCCTTAATCAGAAAGCCCTGAGGCTTCTCTCCAGCCCTATCCCCTGAGCCAGAGCTCTCCATATGGGCTAAATGTCGCAGAAACAGCAAACCAAAGAAGTTAGGAAAACACACGAAGAGCTAGCAAGGGAAAACTGAAACGCTGTAGCTTTCCGTCGAAAACACCACGCGAAAGTAAATAATGGTGCGCGTGGGCTTTCCCGCTGGCGAAAAACGCTACAGGCAACAAAACTGACCGGCGAGAGGAAGAAAGTGAAAAATCAGAAAATCACAGAAGACAATGAAATTGAATACCTGAACTCAGGAGACTGAACTGACAACTCTAGGCACTCGCTGCTAGCGAGACTGAGAGACATGGTATATTGCAGTGGGAAGAGGATACCGGGGCTCCCGGCGCCTAAGTCCCCCGCTGAAGAACGGATCCTGTGGAAGACAGGCTCTGCCTCCGAAACAGCTATAAATCAAAAGTATAGCCGAGGATCAACATTCTGATGTTGTCTGTGTGCCATCAACGGATTTCCCCGAATAAGGGAGTCCCGTTCGCTGAAGGCCCTGCTAGGACCAGCGATTAAGCCTCTTACATCAAAAACCAATCAGTCTGCCTCCAGTAGCATGCTCTTAATATTCTGCTCTATATCGTTTCTATCACTAACACAGATGTAAAATGTGGGTCTTCTGGGAGCCTGCCAGAGAAACGTCCTTCACAGCTGTTGAGGACTGAAGACTGGTTTCCTGAAGCCAGGGGGAGCTATAACACCTGCCAGTAAAAGTTTCAGCATTCAGTCCTCAGCTGCTGGAAGGGATTGACTACCCAACTGTAACCTGGACTGGCCCGGAGAGACGAAGAGGAATATACTTGTTCAGCTGAAGCTTAATTAATCTTAGGTCCTTAGTGTATGACTGATTTGGGTAATGCGCTTCACCTGAGAGCACCTCCTGTCTTTTAAGATGTGTAAGTACCTATAAAGCTACAATTTTCCCAGGGGTGGGTGAGTGTGCGGAGGGAGGGAGGGAAATAACACTTATTAAAAGAGGGCTGCTACACAGTACCCTGTCCTGTGCTGCTGATGTAAGCTATATTCTTATTTGATTTAAATTATAGCTCTCTGCTGCTGCTAGGCTCTAACTTATTATGAAATTTAAACTACAAGCTCTCTGCTGGGTTCTAAATTTAACCAGAAAGCTCTCTTCTGTGTTTTAAATTTAAACTAAAAGTACTTTGCTGATGCTAGGCCCCAAGTGACTATTAAATTAAAACTACAAGCTCTCTGCTGGGTATGAAATGTAACCAGAAAGTTCTTTTCTGTGTTTTAAATTTAAACTTAAACTGCTGCTACTAGGCCCTGACTGATTTAACAAAAAATAGTAGGTTCACAGATTAAATAGCTTTAATAGAAAGAATTCCTTTCAGAAAATTCCCAGAAGTATATACTCACAATTGCAGATCTCTCTCCAGAAGTAAGAGTCCCCTTTTGTAGTCCTTCAAGACTGAGGATCACAGAGCACTGGTTGAGCTATTTATGGCTGTGCTGCTGAGGTAAGCTGTGACCAACTTCCTGGATGATTAACAGTCCTTTCTTGGATAGAAAGAGCCTTTCAAAATGGCCTTTTGAACTGCCACCTGGTGTTAACAGCTATTGAAAAAGTTTCACAGGTCTCTTGCCCCCTAGGTAGAAGGCCTCTTTTTAAAGGTCTCTAGAAGACTTTATTTGCTGCTCAAAGAGTACTGACCCTGTTTTGCCTTTTGTGCTAATCTATATTCTTATTTGATTTAAATTATAGCTCTTTGCTGCTGCTAGGCTCTAACTTATTATGAAATTTAAACTACAAGCTCTCTGCTGGGTTCTAAATTTAACCAGAAAGCTCTCTTTTGTGTTTTAAATTTAAACTAAAAGTACTTTGCTGATGCTAGGCCCTGAGTGACTATTAAATTAAAACTACAAGCTCTCTGCTGGGTATGAAATTTAACCAGAAAGTTCTCTTCTGTGTTTTAAATTTAAACTTAAACTGCTGCTACTAGGCCCTGCCTGATTTAACAAAAAATAGTGGGTTCACAGATTAAATAGTTTTAATAGAAAGAATTCCTTTCAGAAAATTCCCAGAAGTATATACTCACAATTGCAGATTTCTCTCCAGAAGTAAGTCCCCTTTTCAAGTCCTTCAAGACTAGACAGAACTGGACTAACCATCAAAGTAGTTGCTTGCCTGGGGCAACAAGAAGCATGGCATTCAAAGCTAAACAATACATTTTGACAGCCATGGGGATCATAAGGCGTAACAATGCCAACAACTTGAACCAACTGTGGGGCCAACCCTGGCTGTGTGAAGTTCCTGATCTGTAAAAGATAAGTTTGTGTGTGTGGTGAGAGATGGAAGAAAAATGAAGCACTCACCCTCTCCCACCCCTGCTGCTCAAAAAATTGCCTTAATGCATTTCTAACAGCTGCAGCATAGAAACACAAATTCACAGTAACATAGCAATTATGGAATTGCACCTGTGAAACAGCCCTCTCCTCTTATCTACTACTACTAGTATCTTCTCTCCCGATTAGACACACAAAGAAACAGCACAGTTATAAAGGCACATGAGCATTTAGTAGTAACATGTCCATACATGCACACTGTCACCAGCAGAGGCTAAACTAGTGTTGGTTAGCTTAGTGCACTACTGGCCCTGACCTTTCTATTAAAAGAAAGTGTAGTTGCGACTGAATGGTCAGGTTTAAACAAGGATTTATTCCCCTCCCGGGGTTTTGCTGGATTTTCAAAAATGATACAACTTCCAAACTCAAAAGATAGCCATGCCTCTGGCATAAACAAATGGTTAAAGAAAAGTACAGCTTCTTGCTTAACAAATCAAATGACAAAGCAAAATAGATAATTCAGGTAAACACCTGGGCAGCTTCCTCTGTGCAGACTTGTTCTCTCTAGCAGGCTTATCTGCTTTCAGCGTAGAGAGGTCTCTTCAGTAATTAATAAAGAACAGTCCATCTTTTCATCATAAGACAAACATTCATTTTGGTCAATGCACATAGGCTCCTCAACTGCCTCGTCTTCGCTATGGCAGAGAGTTTGTAACTTCCTCCAGCCAGTGACTGGTCTCTCTTCAATACTCTCCCCACGGTAAGGTAGATAATTATCTGAGCCTTGATAAAACTGCTTTGCAATCTTTCTATTGGGCTTTGCTCTTGTCAGTTTTCTGCCAGGCTTTACATACAAACATTCAGGTTCCTCATTCATACATATATCCTGAAGCAGTTCACTATCTCTTTCACAAGGATGTGAATATCTTAAAAGCTTCTGGCTTTCATTAGCAAAGAGTTTCCTACCAGCTGTTCTGCACTCTCCCCGTTGACTGCTGTCTCTGGGAGATCCCTCCTGCGTCACTGCAAAGGGCTTTCTGTAGTTAAGCCCACGGCTGGAGAATGGCTTCCTGCTCTGTCTCCAAGCCCTGCTTGGCTTCTTATTCCAGGCCTCACAATAAACAGGGTTAGGCTGAAAGTACTCTGACCTTTTGTTGAAGGGTTTCAGGTTTTCTCTAACCTGCCAGGTTTCACAAATGCTTTCTGCTTCTGTGTCCTCAAAACCTTCGTCAGAAATCATACAGGAATCACATTCAGCCTCTCTTCCTGGATTCTCTCTCTCCTGGACTCGAGCATAATAGGGATCCTGCTCTCTGGCCTGCTCCTGAACAGTGGCCCGTTCCTGAACTCTGGCCTGCTCCTGAGCTAACTCTGCTTGCCTGCCAGCTTTCTTATGCAGAGTTAGGGGCGTTTTCCTGCACATGTGCAAAGTGTTTCCCTCAGTGTTTGGGGAGTGTCTGTTGGCTGGGCGTGCCTTCAGGTCTCGTGCCTCAGCCTGCTCTGGTTGCCTATAGCAACTATGAAGCTTTTTCTCTCCCTTTCTGTCAGAGTCTGTGCCGAACTCTTCAGCTTTTTGTGTCTTAAAGCTATAGGGCAGATTTTCGGTGTTACAACACACATGCACAAGCACACACGCAGTGACATACCAGCCCACAAAAACATACATGGTCACACACAATCAACTGAGCAGCCAGAGATATACAAGGAGGGTTTTGAAAGAATTCCAAGAGCTATGTTCTGCATACCTTCCTCACCTGTTTTGTGTAGACTTCCCCTTTGATACATGTAGAATTCCCACATCATAAAGACCTGGCTCATCCCCTGCCCTGAGCCAAACATCCCTCCAGCTTTCTCATTACTCAGGCTTGATGCCTACCCCTCAGAAATCTCACCTACTATAATTTAATTTGAACTCCTTCCTAAACTTGATCTCCTTCAACCCCGTTTCCTTTGTCTCCTCTCCAGAGTGAGCCCCCTCCATCTTTTTCTCTATCTCCATCTCTCATCACCCTCTCCCCAAGTTCTCTCTCCATCCCTCTAATTCTCATCTCCCCTTGGCAGACACATTCCCATAGCTCTTTCTGAAACCACCCCCTTCAAGGCAGACCTGAGGCAGGTTTGGGCATGTTGTCTGACCATGTTTCCCTGCTCCACCAGAGGCCCCACGCCTTGCGTCTTTCTCCTTAGGCCTCTTCCCAGCTGCTGCCATTATCATCCTCCCAGTTGCCACCACCACAACTGTTATCCTAGCTGCTGCTGCTGCCACTGTCACCATCCTCCCATCCTCTCTGCTGCTGCTGCAATCACCATCCTCCCCGCTGCCGCCACCACCTCAGCGCAGCTAATTACTCATAAAGTTGCAGGTACCTTCTCTCTCTGTGTGCTGCTGATGGCTCTGCTGGCCTTGCCCCTTTGAAATAAGAAGTACATGTCAGAGAGACCAGATTGGCAGAGCTATTGGGTGGCATGTGGAGAGAAGGAGGTCCTGCTTGGATCTGTTACAAACTTATTCGGGTTCTTCCAGCCATCCACCATCCTCCCAGTAGAGTAAGCTTCTGCTGACAAGTGTGTGGCATCGTGAAGTGGGAGGCATTGTGTAACTGAGCTAGTCCCCAATTTGTTGCTTCTTTCTCACTACCCTGTGGGTCAAATGTACTGAAGTTATGCTCCATTTGGCCCCACTAGGCATAGAGCAGGAGAGGCGTCCCAAGTAACCGGACCCTTTGTCTCCTTCGGAAATGTGTTTAAATACATCTGGCCCTCTGTCTATACATTTCTGTGCGTGTCTGTACCTCATCTGCCTGTTTGTTCTAAATGGGCAGATGAAAGTACTAACAAAAAAAAAGACTAACAGGGAAGAGCAGAGGATGCTGATAGAGATAGGGAGTAATGAGTTGAGGAAGAATGAGGGTATCAACCTTGCAGGTCAGCCTGGGAGAGGGGGGAGGACAGACTGGGTGAATGATTGAATCTGGGGAGGGGGAAGGAGAGTAGATGAAGAAAACTGATAGTGTGAACCTGGGGTGAAAGTCTACTACTACTACCGATCGTTTGTATAGCGCTACAAGGCATACGCAGTGCTCTACAGGCACATGTAAAAGGCTTTCCTTGCTCATCAGATCTTACAATCTAGTCTGACAGAAGTGAGGCTGGGGGCAGTTAGAGAAAAAGGATGAACTGCTGGGGGCAGGAAGAGTAGATGAGTGAGTGAGTCTGAATGTACTGAATGGAAGAATCTGGAGGGGAAAAGAAAAGATGAGCTTGGGGGAGATGAAGAATTGGTTGAATCCAGGGGACATAATCCTGAGGGCAGAGCATGGTTAAGAGAGGAAATGAGTCTGGAGAGGTGAACCAGGGAGATAAAGAGGAGAGCAACAGAATGGGCTTGGAAAGCTTGAGAATGAGGGGATGAACTTGAGGGAGTGAACCTTGGAGGATTGTGAGAGGTGATAATTCAAGGGTGAGTGGATGAGTGAACCTTGGGACGGTTGCCTTTGCAGGGGGTATAGCACATATCACCGTGTCCTTCACCCACAGGCACTCATCAGGCGCTGGAGCAAATTCGGCATGAGATCAGCCAGAACACAGCCGAATTGCAACACCTGCGGACAGTGATGGAACGCATCGCCACTGCACTGGAGGCCATGATGGCAAGGATGCCACCGCCAGCGCCAGCACCAGCCCCAGAGGCTGCAGCACCACCACAGCAGATGAGGGGTGGTTTGGGCCATGGGCGACGGGGGCGGCCATTCAGGAAGTGACATGTACATGTGGTCTAGTGGTTGGGGCAACGTACGTCAGGCCGGATGGTCGGGGGTTACACTCCCAGTAGGGATAGCTACCCTGGGTCAGTAGGACTGGGGTTACAAGCCACACAGGTGATCCCTGTGGACCTGGGCAAGCCGCATGACCCTCCATAGCCCATGTTCCCTGTAAAATAGTTAACTCCACATGTTAATGCCCTGTGCAAAGTACACTCAGTTTGTTTGATGTACACTGCAGTGATGCTGAATGGAACAGTGCATATGTAAATGAACTGTACAGTAAACACATTGATACCACATCTGTGCATGTGCATGTTTGCCAGGGTAGACAGGTCGATATCCCTGTTGACCTGTAACTGCCTTGCAGTCGTGTTTGAAGTGGACATATAGTATATGTACACCGCACCGACTGCAACTGGGGCAGTAGACGTAACACATCACATACTCCTACAAATACATACATATCTGACCTATGCTATCCTGTGTGCGGTTCTCCAATGTGTGGCAATATGCTACCCCATGTGGCCTGCACCTCATGTTATTCCCCTGCCCTCATGTAGTTCACCCATGCCCCTCGGTGGTGGGGTGTCCGTCCTGCCGGCTATCACTGCACAGAGGTCACCACATGTCCTGTGTGGGATGGACTGTGGCAGGTCTCAGCACCAGGACCTCGTCGTGGGGTGATAGCCATCCACAACTGTTGCACATGACAGATGTCTTGGTGCTGCATGTCTGGTGTTGGGATCTGTCGCCGTCTCCCATCCCTGATACCCCCCAACATTGGTCAGACATGTGTGAACATTCTCCCTGCCCGCAACATGGCCTACGTGGCTGCCCTCCCACATTGACTTGCATGCAGCACGGAAAAATAGGGGTGGATTACATAGGTCGGCTGCCCATACATGCATGCACATAAAATCACCCACTGCTGCTGCTCACTGTGACATGCATTGTCCTGGGTCGCCTTCAAAGGCCATCCCCCTGAGCAGCTCCTGGGATCAGCAGTACATCTTAACCTCCGAGCACAGACATAGCTATTTGCAGGTTCTGCTATTGGCACACCAGCATGGTGTACCATATATGGTTCCCACACATTGCACACAGCATGCACGTGCCTAGGTATATTGGGACATGCTCCACATTGCCACATCCCACTCTCAGCCGTGGACTCTCACGCCTACGCACATGGCCAGCCCCCACACCTGTGTGTGGAGAGGGTCCATGTATGACACCCATGTCTGCCGTGCATACACATACCTATCTACACACATGTCCCATGCTTATGTCCATTGTCCATCAGTAACAGCAACACATGACCATTCGTATGTTTTTCCAAAACTGTATTTACAAAAACAGTGCAAATAAACACGAACATTGTAACATTTTTATATATGCACATCTGTTGTCCCATATTGTCATTCCCACCCAGTGTGGTATGTCCATCTTAGTGCAGTCCATGTCATCAGGACCCAGCTATCCTGTTGGGTCAGGGGGACGGGACAGCACAGGGCATGTGTGTGGGCACCCCAGGGGCCGTCACACACTCCTGGGATGCCCATCAGTGGATGCTCGTTGAGAGGCAGCATCCGTGCCTGCCACAGGCTGCCTCTCGGCGACCAACCTCTGGACGGACCATGCCAGCACACGCACGGTGCGTTCCAGGGCCCCCAGTCGTTGCGCCATGCCATCCATTGCCACGGACAGGTCATGTACACACCTATGACCACATACACACATGGTGCCAGGTGTGGATGTGGTGTGTGCATGGGTCCTGTCCGTGGCAATGGGTGGCGTGGCCACAACCACCTGGGCACCATTTCCACCCACATGTGTGCTGGCAGGGACCCAGTGTCCTGTGCTGTCCCGTGCTCCACCCAGACCTCCCCTCCCTCATCAGACCCCGCCTCCCAGTCCACCCTCACCTCCGCCCCTAGGCCCTCCTTCCCACCCTGAGCATACCCCACACTCCCCTCCTCCTCCTCCCCCTCTGACATGACCCACACACATTAAGTTGCCCCCGCCCCACCCCCCACCTCCACCATTCCCCCGGTGTCCATGTGAGACACAGGGGCCTCTGCTGCCTCCTCCCCATGCCCCCCCTCCTCCTCACCCTCCTCTTCCTCCACCGCCAGCTCCATTGGCCCCTCCTCCGCCTCCTCCTCCCCCCTCCTCATCCACGTCCACTGCCGCTGCCTCTGCATCCTCATCCTCCTCCACCTCCCCCCTCGGGCCATCTCTGGGCCACTGTGACCTCATCTAATGAGCCACAGAGATTGTGACATTCACCTCCCCACTGTGACACTGCCCGCCTTCGTACCCGCTCCAAGTGGTCGGGATACCGGAGCCTCATCTCCCTGGCCTTCTTCTTTAGATCCTCAACCTAGTGGGGGGAGACAATGTGAGGGCACATTACTGCCATATCAACCTGGTGGGTGGTCCACAGATGTGACACATCTCCGTGCAGGGCATTGTGCTGCTCCTGCTCCTCTGCTCAGTGTGTCCTGTACCAACAGTTGCCGCTACCCCCACATGTGTGGCCATGTGTGCAGTCACACATGTGTCCCGTGCAACACACACTAGATGCACCATACCCTGTCCCTACAATCTCCCTGCACAACATGGCAGCAGTATGCCACCTGTGGCATGGCTAGGCTGGTGTTTAGAGGGGACCTGTGGTCTGGCAAACACATGTGTATTTGCCTGACCTGCACATATCAGCCGACTAGATATGTTGCCACAAACTGGGTACACAGCAATGACATATGGATGTGTTTCACACCATATCTATCAGGTCTAATGGCCCCCAGGGGTGGGCTGCTTCACACAACATCCACAGCTGCACCTACCATACAATCAGGATACAGACCTGACCTGTTCTATGAGCCATGGGCCTCAGGGGGATGGGGCACATGTGTATCAAGACACAGCATCACCTACCACAATATCTGGATGCCATACCCACCTTCGCAGACAGGTCACAGGCCCCCTGGGGACAGGGTGTCCTAGCACACATCTTCTGCGAGACACACCATAGCAGCAGGATGACTAACTGGATGCGTTCAGCAGGTCTCCAGACTCCTGGAAATTGGGTAAATTATATGCTATCAGAAGCAGCATGCACCATTTCACCAGGGAGCCACTTTGATGGGCTGTCACGACTCCTGGGGATAGGGCGGATGTTGTAAACTGCATGGGCACACACTGCCATATCACCAGGGTGACTGACAGCCCACTTTGATGGGCCCTCAGGACTCCTGGGGATAGGGCAGATGTTTTCAACTGGAAAGGCACACAGTGTCATATCACCAAGGTGACTGACAGCCCACTGTGATGATAAACTGAATTCAAAAAAGCATGGGACCAACACAGAGGATCTCTAAAGGTAAAAAGTGGACTGTTGTAGTTGTTATGGAAGGACAGACTAGATGGGCCTTGTGGTCTTTTTCTGTCATCATGTTTCTATGTTTCTATCTAAGTGCTAAACCTATGCAGAGTTAATTGTTAGATGTAAACCGCTGCTGATCACTGGAAGGAGTGGTATAAAAATGTGCTCAAATAAAAATAAATAAATAAAATGGGCACAAACAGCCATATCACCAGGGTGACTAACAGCCCACTTTGATGGGCCCTCAGGACTCCTGGGGATAGGGCAGATGTTTTAAACTGGAAAGGCACACACAGCCATATCACCAGGGTGACTGACAGCCCACTTTGATGGGCTCTCAGGACTCCTGGGGATAGGGGGAATTGGAAAACAGCAACAGTGGCATAACCATACCTCCAGGGGGGCTGGGGACCCATTTTTTTACACTCCCAGGGCAACTGGGGGTGGGAAGATGGTTTAGACTGCTGGGGCACAAACATCCATATCACCAGGGGGGACTGACAGACCATTTGTGGCAGGTCTCACAGCCCCTGGGGGTAAGGCAGATGTGTGACCCTGCAAATGCAGAACCCACCATAACATCATGATGATTACAGAACCTCCTTAGGCAGATCTGTGGGCTACCTGTGTTACGGTGTGTTTTAGCACTTCAGTTACAGCAGCTGCCATGACACCAGGAGGGCATCTGGGACTCTGTGCACAGGTCCGTAGCCCCCTGGGTAACAGGCAAACCACTAAGATGTGATACATAGACAACATAGCACGTGGGTGTCACGGATACACATAATTGGGATAGATTACTTTCACAAAGCTGCATGCACAGCTACAATTGACACTGGATATATATGGCTACACTGACCTGTCCCCATACGCTTACCTCACGTGGGTAGTCCGCCACACGGTTGTACCGCCGTGTGACACGCTCCAAGGCCCTCCGTACTCTCACCAGGTCCTGCCGCCTGGAGAAACCCGGGAACAGCCTGTGCTGCCTTGGCTCAATCAGCTGTGCCAGGTGGCGCAGGTCATGGCTGGTGAAGGCTGGCTTTCTGGACATGGTGGCCATTCTCACCTGCACACTACTCAGGGACGCAGGCATGCACGCACGCACACACATGCGCATCACAAAACGAATGCGCGATGCAACGCATGTTGCTACGGCTGCGCCGCAGCACGCACTGATACGCCCTGCGACGCACAGGCCTACGTGCCTAAACAAGTGTATGAGTGCAGTGCATTTGTTTCTGTCTCTGCTACAACTAGTATACAGGATCTATTGTTGCCAAAAATCTACATACTGATCTATGCTGCAGATACACATAGCAGTGATTTGTCTGACATTTAAAAACAATATTTGCTATGTTTGATTTCCTCAGGTTTTTGCCATACTTGGGTCTTGAATCCATAACCACTGGTTCTCTGGGCATTGTTCTCACCGGTGTGCTATGCCCTTTCACATAGCAATGGGTGGCTCAACACACATAAACCAAGGGGGTGTGTTTACTAATCCATGTTAATGTGTGCCCAGCAAAACTGTACAGGATATCATAGGTGGGGGGGAGCGTTAAGGTCTAGATGTCAGGATCGCGCAATAGGTTGCATGGCGCACATTATCACACAATCGAGGGAGGTGTGACACGTTCATGTGCATTAAATGTAGGTAGGGGTGCTGACATACAAGCATTGTGGCAGAGGTGTGGCACATTGGTTGACGGACTGCCTGATCGTACAGGGGTCATGGGCTCGATCCCCCAGTGCAGCTCTTGCATACAACTGCCTGGGACATTGCCCTTTACGTTTCAGCAGTATTTTGTGATAGCGTTTTGTTATATTTTCATTTGTGCTGCCAGTAAACACACCCTCACTGTGCCATAACCTAGGGTGCCACAGTAGTCACCCTATGGGGCACTCCAGAGAGCACATTATAAGGTGCACTGTCCACTAAGGCACCTTATAATGTTCCCTATGGGGCGCCCCATGGAGCGCTGTCGAGGGTGCCATATGAGGGACCTTCAGGCTACAGCACTGAGGGTGTTTTTGCTGGCCGCACTAATCAAACATTAAACAACGATCTGCCTCAGACAGCCCTATCAATTGACCCCACTGTGGGTTCACACCCATTACCTCTGCCACACAGACAGTGATGTAACCAGTGGGCTACAGCTGTATGGCCACACCCGGGCCCCTGGCAGGCTACAGAGGGACTGCAGGTCTCCACACCAACTGCTGTGGTTATCAGGTTGGGGTTAACCCACCCATACCCATGATGCACTGCACATGCATATCAGCAGTCCACAAATGATCACAGGATGGGGTATGCAACCCCATAGCACCTCGGCCAGGTTGGAGGCACTGACCGTGTACACCCCCACAGCACCTCGACCTGGTAAGGGGTACTAACCATGTGTGTTACTGGCACAGAGTGGCTACAGACCATCACATTGTGTGGGTACCGTGCCCACCCTGAGGGTGACGTGGGGCACCCAGCAACATGTCCTCAGTCCCAGACATAGATGAGATACGCTATGCTGCAGGTCGCCATCAGTGACAGTGTGAGATAGGTAGTCCTTGCAGACACACCTCTGAATACACCTCCATCCATATTGGTTTCCCAGTCCCATCTAGCCCTTGTGGACTATGATGCACCAAGAATAGTGCATATTCTGTGTGAGTGCCATGGCCACATGGTTTTTGTGATGGGGGTGGGGCGCCTGTATGGGCCCATTGGCAGATTATGTAGTACCACCCAACCTGCCCTCTGGGGCTCAGGATCTCCCACCGACAGCTCCACATTCCTGCGATGGTGGCGGTAGAGGGAACCATCTACCTCAGTCCAGCTAGGGGTACACACAACCTTGGGGGCAGTCCTGTACACAGCCATACAGCAACAGGGGACAGACAGTAGGGCTGGAAATGCTCTGCTGCCCCCCACACCTATCTGACATTCTCCAGCAGCGGGCACAGTGAGTCCCCAGCCATACACATACTAACTGCAAATAATGTGCTAGCTAGTCCATAGTGCATATTACTGGGGATGTTGTGTACACCCAAAACTGGGATGTGAGCACACCCACCGAGCAGTTAGATCAGTGATTGGCCCCCAGAAAAGGGGACCCATATATATCACTTAAATAACATACTATGTGGCACTATGGGGGAACCTAGCCATGCCGTGGTCACTGCTCAGTCAGGGTGGGAGTGCCCTTCCAGCAGGACCTGCTTTGGCCACTCTGTCCGTGCAGGTGGCGGCCAGACACTACAATGTCCCGACCATTGCCCTGAGCCCTGTGCTGATGCATCCTGCCCAGGAAGCCCTGTCCAGGCTTTACCCACATTACCTTGCTCCTCATTATGCACATAGGCAAGCTAACATTGGACACAGTGCAAACAGTGTGGGCTGCGAACGGTGTGGGCAACCACCACACACTGGATGGACATACACACACTGCCACACCTATGACAGCACTGTGCAAATAAGAGGCTCTTGGCAGCCCTGGACAGCTCACCAGTCCTGGGCACAGTACAGGCATGGCTATGGTACACGATACTGTTGGGGTCACTCCCCAGGGTGGTAAACAATGTCAAACACCAGACCTGATACACACTCCGCAGATATCAGAGAGGTTGGTATGATACGGCTAAAGGGAGGATTGTGCTTAACGTAGGGATTCCTATCCGCCAGTGATCATAGCAACCTTTTGATATATGTGTGCCATATCGCCAGGTTTAGTGTGGCATTGCTACGGTATGCAGGGGTTGATATTGGGAGCTTCAGACAGGGCTCGCCATCCTGCTGCTACAGGTGGCTTTGGATGATGGGGCCTGTGGGTGCAGGTGTGTCTGCCCCTGTTGGCTGCTGCTCTGGGAAGAGGTTCCCAACTCCAGTCAGCGTAGTTACTCACCTGTAACAGGTGTTCTCCAGGAGCAGCAGGAATCAGTCCTCACTTATGGGTGACGTCGGCGCCGACGGAGCCCTCGCGGAGCAATTTCCCCAGCTTTCGAAGAAAGCCCCTGGGATTGCAGCGCGCATGCGCGGTCCCCTTCCCGCCCAGGGATGCCATCCTGCCCAGTCGAATGACATAGCGGAAGACAGCAAACCATAAAAGAATGACTGCAACTCCAAGGGGAGGAGGGAGGGTAGTGAGGACTGATTCCTGCTGCTCCTGGAGAACACCTGTTACAGGTGAGTAACTACGCTTTCTCCAGTACCAAGCAGGAAGTCAGTCCTCACTTATGGGACTCCCTAGCTTAAGGCTACCGGAGACCTCAAGCCGGAAGTGAGCTCCCTCCAGCTCAACAGCACAGAAGGAATTAATCTTCTCTGAACCCGAATCCGGCCGGTAGCCAACACCGGGGCCAGAGGGGGGAGTTGCTTAAACCTCAAAGAGATTGTGGAGGACTGCCTGTCCGAAAGCACTATCCCTGCGGGACTCCCTCTCCAGGCAGTAATGAGCTGCAAAGGTCTGGCTGGAAGACCAGGTAGCGGCCCGGCAGATGTCTGCCAACGGAACAGAGCGAAGGTGGGCTACAGACGCCGCCTTTGCCCTGACACGGTGCGCCGTGACGCGACTCTCCAAGGAGAGACCGGCTGCCCCATACGCCCAAGGCGATACAGTCAGCTACCCAGATGGACAGAGTACGCTTAGAGACAGGGGTCCCCAACCGATTGGGGTCAAAGGAAACGAAAAGCTGGGCAGCTTTCCTATTCTCACGCGTTGTCAGACGGCTGCCTGGGTGAGAATCTTCACAGTCTTGGCAAGTGCATATATCTATATGATTTGCAAGGGATTGTGGGCAATGCAGTTCATTCACACCAGACACAGCTGCTGACAATAATTTAGTTGTGCTCACGTGTTAAAGCCAATAAGATATTTATTTATGGGGTTATTTCTCCCAACACAGATATGCTTGGTAGCACATAAATCAGGTTACTTGCTTTCAGTGTTAAACTTGAAAAAACAAAATCAGGAAAACAACATTTTAACTTATCAGGCAATCAAAGCAAAAGAAATAAGACCTGGTTGGTAACAAACTGGTCTTTTCTGTAGGCTTTAGCTAATATTCTCTTAGCAATGTATCAAACAACAAACGAAAGCCACAAAGAAAGGAAAAACTGTTCTTTTCAGGTTTACTTCTTATATCTTCCCACATAGATTCAGAACTGATTCTCTCAGAGCTCACAAGCAATTAGGTAAGGCTCAATTGCTAGCAGTTACCCAGCTGAAACCCCTTAGCTGGCTTGCTTTCTACTGCGTGGCTAAAAATCTTACTCAGGGGCTTTTCTGAGTAGATTAAAGAACAAGTTTGTATTTCTTTGTGATGGTTGCTGTACTTTATAACAGAAAATCACCAAAGGAGTTTAGACAGAGAGCAGTCCATGTAAACAGATTCTTCATCTGCTATCACCCCCTCTTCTTCAACAAGCATGGGTTCAATATCATGGATTGGCACAGATGAATCTCCCAATGGAGCACTTTCAGGAGAATACTTGTTTCCCTGCTGTCTTTCAAGGTTATAGCTAGGGCATAGATCAGTGTTCATACCTGAGCTTCCATTGCTGTTAGAGTTCCTCTCTATATAGCCTGGCCAGTATGTAGTCCAGTTCTTATGTCCAGCCTTCCAATCCAGATCCCTGGACACTGGATCTCTCTTCACATACCTTCTGGCACGGTTCTTAGGGTCCCTTCCATGTGCAGCCGTCTCGCTCACAGGTACCGTCTGGAGATTCCTAGCTCTGCAGCACCATTCCTCTGGCTTTCCCCAGTCCAATGGTGTATGCTGGCCCTTGGAATGCCTCCCAGTATACGTACTGCTCTGGACTCTTCTAGACCTCTCAAAGGCTTTTCTCCTCTTCCTTCCAAAGGGTTTCTTTCCCTCTCTGTCCGTCCGGTTTGGCTTCTGCTTCTGATGATCCTCCTGATGATGAAGATGATCAAGCTCAAGCTGATTCTCTGTAGAATAAACTCTACCTTTATTCTGCTTGGATGAGTGCTCCTCCCTAACACAGCGCAGCTGTGCTGAATCAGGCCCTGCCCTTTGGGATGAGTGCTTAGGGATTACCTCATAGCCCTCCTGATTGAACACACGTTTCCCCACTTCAGCTCCTCTAAGGGCTGTTGGAAACCTGGTGCATTCTGGGACTGGTAGTCTTTTATGGGAAAATTCTGTTTTCTTATTTCTACCAGAACTGACAGGTTGCTTGTTCAGAGTCACTTCACCTTTTCTATAGCTCCTTCCTGAGCTATGATAAGCTTCCTTATCACATACCCCCCTGCTTAAGTTATTACGGACTGGTTTAACTAGTGAAACTTCTTTCCTACAGTGCGTAATACCTACGAGAGTGTTCTCTTTTTGAAGCTCACTTACTTCCTGACTGGCTTCAAGGTCATTATTATTTACAGGCCTCTCCTTCCAAGACTTAAGTACTATGGTAGGTCTGCCTACGCCCTCTTGCATTTTCTACCATATAGGATACTGGGCTCACTTGTTTAACAACCTTCCATGGCCCTTTCCACTGTACTTCAAATTTTGGGGCTGTACCTGCTACTTGAACCAAAACCTTTTCACCAATGCTTAATTGGCGGCTTTTGGCCTTCCTATCATCAGGGCCGGTCCGTCCATTGAGCGAGAATGTTTTTTGCACAGGGCCCCGCGTTTCAGGGGGCCCCGCGCAAAAAACATTCTTAACCTTAAAAGAAAGAAAAAGCTGTCTTCTCCGGCTGCCGGGGCCGCCGCGGCAGAATCCAGTGTGCCGCGGGGCCCCCCCTGCCTAGCAGAGCCTCCCCTCCCCTCCCCTGTATCACCTCTCTCTCTCGTTGTAGGTTCTGTCACACGCGCCGGTTTTCAGCGCGCGAGAGTGTTTCTCCCGCGCGGCTCTGTTCAGCCCGCGGGGGCTGATGGGATGTTCCAATCAGCCCCCGCGGGCTTAACAGAGCCGCGAAAGGGAAACTAATCCTTTCCTGCTCTGAAAGCCGGCGCATGTGGCCGAACCTACAACGAGAGAGAGAGAGGTGATACAGGGGAGGGGAGGGCTGGCTCTGCTTGGCCGGGGGGCCCCCGCGGCACCCTCGTTTGGGCGGCGGCGGCCCTGGCTGCCGGTGAAGACAGGGTTTTTGTTTTTAATTTTCCCCGGGGCGGGGGGGGCTGGGGGATTAGGAGTGGTGATGGGCTGGGGTTTTTTTTAGGAGTGGTGATGGGCTATGGGGGGGGTTAGAAGTGGTGATGGGCTAGGGGGGTTAGAATTGGTGAAGGGCTGGGGGGGTTAGAAGTGGAGATGGGCTAGGGGGGGGGTTAGAAGTGGTGATGGGCTGGGGGGGTTAGAAGTGGTGATGGGCTAAGGGGGGTTAGAAGTGGTGATGGGCTGGGGGGGTTAGAAGTGGTGATGGGCTATGGGGGGGGTTGGGGGGTTAGAAGTGGTGATGGGCTATGGGGGGGGGCTGGGGGGGGTTAGAAGTGGTGATGGGCTGGGGGGGTTAGAAGTGGTGATGGGCTATGGGGGGGTTGGGGGGGTTAGAAGTGGTGATGGGCTATGGGGGGCTGGGGGGGTTAGAAGTGGTGATGGGCTATGGGGGGGCTGGGGGGTTAGAAGTGGTGATGGGCTATGGGGGGGCTGGGGGGGTTAGAAGTGGTGATGGGCTATGGGGGGTAAGAAATAGTGATGGGCTAAGGGGGGGCTGGTGGCGATAGAATTGGTGATGGGCTGGGGGGGGTTAGAAGTGGTGATGGGCTATGGGGGGTTGGGGGGGTTAGAAGTGGTGATGGGCTATGGGGGGGCTGGGGGGGTTAGAAGTGGTGATGGACTATGGGGGGGTTAGAAGTGGTGATGGGCTATGGGGGGGGGCTGGGGGGTTAGAAGTGGTGATGGGCTATGGGGGGGCTGGGGGGTTAGAAGTGGTGATGGGCTATGGGGGGGCTGGGGGGGTTAGAAGTGGTGATGGGCTATGGGGGGGTGGGGGGGGTTAGGAGTGGTGATGGGCTATGGGGGGCTGGGGGGTTAGGAATGGTGATGGGCTATGGGGGGGCTGGGGGGGTTAGAAGTGGTGATGGGCTATGGGGGGGCTGGGGGGGTTAGTAGTGGTGATGGGCTATGGGGGGGCTGGGGGGCGGTTAGAAGTGGTGATGGGCTATGGGGGGGTTAGAAGTGGTGATGGGCTATGGGGGGGCTGGGGGGGTTAGAAGTGGTGATGGGCTATGGGGGGGGGCTGGGGGGGGTTAGAAGTGGTGATGGGCTATGGGGGGTTAGAAGTGGTGATGGGCTATGGGGGGGGGGGGTTAGAAGTGGTGATGGGCTATGGGGGGCTGGGGGGTTAGAAGTGGTGATGGGCTATGGGGGGGTTAGGAGTGGTGATGGGCTATGGGGGGCTGGGGGGTTAGAAGTGGTGATGGGCTATGGGGGCTGGGGGGGGTTAGAAGTGGTGATGGGCTATGGGGGGGTTAGGAGTGGTGATGGGCTATGGGGGGGCGTGGGTTAGGAGTGGTGATGGGCTATGGGGGGGGTTAGGAGTGGTGATGGGCTATGGGGGAGCTAAGTCTGTATATGGGCTGATGGGATTAGGACTGAAAGTGGGTTGATGGGGGGTTAGGACTGGTAATGGGCTATGGGGGGGCTTAAACTAAAAATTGGGTGATGGGGGATTAGGACTGGAAATGGGCTGGTGGGATTAGGACTGGGAGTGGGCTGATGGGGAGGTTAGGACTGGTAATGGGGTATGGGGGGGCTTAAACTGAAAATTGGGTGATGGGGATTAGGACTGGAAATGGGCTGGTGGGATTAGGACTGGGAGTGGGCTATGGGGGGCTAGGACTGGTAATGGGTTGGGGGGGGGTTGCTAGGACTGGAAATGGGCTGGGGGGATTAAGACTGGAGGTGGGCTGATGGGGTTAGGACTGGTAATGGGCTGTGGGCTGTTGGGGGGGGATAGGACTGGTAATGGGCTATGGGGGGGCTAGGACTGGAAATAGTCTGATGGGGGGGTTAACACTGGAGGTGGGCTGATGGGGTAGTAGTGGTAATTGGGCTGATGGGGGGTTAGGACTGGTAATGGGCTATGGGGGGGTTAGGACTGATAATGAGCTATGGGGGGGGGCTAGGACAGGAAATGGTCTGATGGGGAGGGGATAGGAATTGAGGTGGGCAGATGGGTTAGGACTGGTAATGGGCTGTTGGGGGGGTTAGAACTGATAAGGGGCTATGGGGGGGTTAAGACTGGTAATGGGCTCTTGGCTGATGTGGGCTGTCTGGTAATGGGCTATGGTGGGGTTAGGACTGATAATGGGCTATGGGGGGCTAGGACAGGAAATGGGCTGATGGGGAAGGGTTAGGACTTGAGGTGGGCTGATGGGGTTAGGACTGATAATGGGCTGTGGGCTGATGGGGGGGGGGGTAGGACTGGCAGTGGGCTATGGGGGGCTGACTGGAAATGGGTTGATGGGGTTAGGACTGGAAGTGGGTTGATGGGGGGCTAGGACTGGTATTGGGTTGGGGGGTTGTTAGGACTGGAAATGGGCTGATGTGTGGCTAGGACTGGAAATGGGCTGATGCAGGGACTAGAAGGGAATGGATGCTGGGTGAGACTGGAACTAGAAGGGAGCTGATGTTGGGGGAGGATTAGAATGGGATGGGGCTGGGAGATTAAAATGGAGAGGGGAAAAATATTTTGTGTAGGAGGGATGAAAAATCTACAATTGGCCAGGTATTGGGAGAGTAATTGGGGATTGAGGATGGAGGGGTAAAATTTGTGTGGATGAAATAGGAATGAGGAAAGAGCAAAAGGAGACAGATTAGTATGTTAAAGCAGATGTAGAGAGAGAGAGAATGGAAAAAAAACTAGAAGAGAGAAGAAAGGACAAATGGACAGCAGACGATGGAGAGTTAGCAGAAAACATGAAGAAACCAGAAGAAAGTGGCTGGACCAATTGCAACTGAAAAAAAAATGCACAAAAGGTAGAAAGATATCTCTTTATTTTGAATTTATTAACTGGAATATGTCAGCTCTGGGAAATGTGCATCATTAACGTCTTCGCTTTGTTTGGTACAAGAGGAAATTAATTTATAGTTTTATTTCTACAGTGTTGTTGTACATTCCAAGTTTGGCTTTTGGGGTTCCCAGTTTAATTATTGCCTTCCTGTTTCTAAATTGTGATTCCTTGTTTGGTGATGGTCTATGTTTCTGCATGTGTAACTGAGCTGAGGTATTCTGTTTATGTAATTCCTATTTGACGTTGCCACTTGTTCTCTTTCCCCAGTATTCTCTGAAATGTATTGGTTTAATATTTGCAGTGTTGCCTTTTGATAGGTAGGGTATGGTGCTTTGTGAGTCCTGGTAATGCTGTCAGGATACGGCGCTTTTGCTATGGGTTCTAAATGGGCAGCGTTTGTAGTAGTTCCTAATGTGCCTGGCGGTTGGCACTGGATTATAGTAATGTAGAAATCTTTTAGTCTTTCTTTATCCATACACTCATTAAGAGACATGTTTACTAAAAGTTAGTGAATGGTAACATTATGCAAATATTTATGCAAATAAGACCACTTATGCAAATGAGTCCCCGCACCGAGTCTCCGCACATGGCCCCGCACCCCCCTTGGGCTGCCCCTGCCTATCATACCACCCTTTCTGGCGAACTTGACTGTCCTGCAGGTTCCTCTCAGCAACCTGCGAGGTCCTTTTCAAACGTGCTCTCAAGTCACGTAGAAACTGTGGCACCTCCTGACTTCCTGGTTCAGGATCAATCCATTTTTTCCCTCAAAATATCTAACAAACCCGTGGAGCCCTACCATACATCAATTCATATGGAGTTACACCTAGGGACACCTGAATTCTCTCCCTGCAGGCATATAAGGCAAAGGGCAATAACATATCCCATTCTTTTACCTCTCCTGCTAAACCCCTTCTCAACATTTGTTTGAGAGTTTGGTTGACTCTTCCACCAAACCGTTTGATTGTGGATGGTAGGCTGAGGTTTTCACGTGATGAATGCCAAAGGCATCCCAGACCTGGGCCAAATATTTGGATACAAAATTGGACCCTCGGTCAGTCAACACCTCTCTTGGGAATCCCACTTCGCAAAACAATTTTACTAGCTCTAAAGCTATTGTTTTTGCAGAAACATTCCTCAATGGTATGGCCCAGGAAACCTTGTTGCCTGATCTACCATAACTAGGATGTATTGGAAACCTCGGGGCGTTTTGACTAATGGGCCTACAATATCCATGGCAATGCGACCAATTGGGTCTGTGATAATTGGCATGGGAATCAAAGGCACCACCGGTGGGTGAGCCGCTGTAACTCGCTGACACGCTGGACATGCAGCACAAAACTGGGCAGTTTCTTTGAAGATACCTGGCCAGTAAAAACGCATAAGTATTTGATCCAGCGTTCCTTGCATCCCTTTATGACCTCCAACTGGATGATCATGTGCTAATCTAAGTACTAGCCCTTTGAAAGTTGTGGGTACCACCAATTGTTTACGTTATGGTCCCATTCCTGGGGGTCACTGACTCTCTCTATATAATATGTCATTCTCTAGTATGAATCTGGGGCAATTCCTCCCTGACCTCCTGAGCATACTTAAAAGCTCGGGTGAGAGCTTGATCAATCTCGCTGCTCTTGTGGAAAGTTAGGAAACTTTGCCATTAACTCAGCTGGCACCCAGGGTAAACTTTGACCCGCTAACATCCTCAGCCTACCCTGTGCTCTGCAAAGTCTCTCATGCCGCTTTTGTGCTTTTCAAACTTTCTTACTTTACCAGATGATGGGGTTATTAAATCATCATGAGAGGGTAAGTCTCCTAATAACTCTGCCTGCTCCCCCTCCTCCTTCTGCTGGCTCTCTACCTTAGCCTGCGAGCGGGTGGATACAAGGCCCCTCTTATTACCTATATTTTGGCCTTCTGGAAGCTTAACCATCTTTTTAGCTAGGACTGAGGACTTCCAAAGAAGGCCCGGGAGCTATTTTCTATTAATCCTTCTCCCTCCTTCTTTCCTATCCCTTTCAACTAGCCCCCCCTGCTTAAATCTTGGGCCAGTCCCTTCCTAGAACCAAATCAAAGGGTAGCCCTAGGCACCACTGCTAACAGGACTTCCCCTTGTTTCCCCAGGCACTTAACCTTTAGCCTATAGGTGGGATATGATGTTGCAGCACCTATGAACGCATCTGATGTGAACTTGGCGTTTCAGGGGTTCTAGGCACAAATCCTTCTTGGGCCTCTAATCCTCTTCCAAAGCCTTTTTGACATCATACTCTGGTCTGCCCCAGAGTCTAACAAAGCATTTGTGGTAATTCCTTGCACATCAAACCATCAAAAGAAATCCTTCTTTGGGCTGTTTTAAATCCACCCCATTAAGCTAGTGTGTGTCTGGCATCTCTTTTCTAAATGTCCCCATTTTCCACACTTGAAACATTTCTTTCTATTCCACTGTGTCATCTGGTGTTGATACAGTAACAATTTCATTTTCAGAAACATTTTTATTATTTTCTTTGTCTGATACAGCACATCTTGCCATCAGCACCAATCTTCAGAGGGCCCACCCATTTCTATGGCAAGCCTGCGTGGCTTCCAAGAATCTCTCTGGGCTAGCAGGGTTGCCTCTCCAAGATTTTGGCAATTTTGCTGTATAAGGAAAGTGTGCAATCTTTAGGCACCGCAGACATAAATTGTTTCAAGCATTATAATGTCCTAATAACATTTCCTACCGTCTTTTGCTCAGGCTCCAAAACCATTTTACAGCTAAACCTCTGATTCTCTGACTCAGAGCCCTGGGTGTTTCACTACCACCAGCTCAATAGTCAGTAGCTCTAAACATTCGCCCTATACTCTGAAATAGACAACCCTAGGCAACCTCTAATAGCAGCCTTTACATCCTGATAATTCAAAGCCTGGGCTGCTGGCATTGCTCTGTAAGCTGCAACCGTCCTCTCCTCCAGTTAATGAGCCGAAACAATGCCAGCCTTACTGCCCACTGCGGTCTCTGGCCATGCTAATGCTTGGTGCCCAACATCTTTCAGAAAGGACTCTAGAAAATCAATCAAACATTATCATCTGGAGCTTAGCTTCCCCAAACGAAAGTGCCCCCATCCCCTGATTCGTCCCACACTGTCCACATGGTGGGGGTACCAGTATTTACTGCTGTTCTTGCATCTGTTTCCACTTTGGTTCTGCAGCTGAATTAGGGCTTGCATCAGATCAAGCACTGGCCTTCTTACTGCTGGTCCATTAAGGCTTTTCATAGCAGTGTCCTGATCCTGCTGTGCCTAGCTCCTGTTGCCCTGGCTAAAACTTGGGCTGGCCATCCAGGCTACCCATCTCCCTCAGATCCATCTTGAGATACCCTGCAAGAAACAAAGCAAAAAAAAAAA